>JAOWBN010059209.1:8948-20907 GCA_028565015.1 Pinguicula moranensis
GTCCTAATTTTTTTTCTTAGTGACAATTTCGCGCTTTAAAATCAAGTTAATTAACATTAACATTCAAAAGCACAAAGAAAAGATTTAAAGAAATAATCATATCTCATGCAATTATTTCTGTTGAGTAGTATGATATCTTCAATCTTAAAGTGTCATCTACGTGGCCATATCCACTCCACGAGCAGTTGGATGCCGATTTGAGACTTCATTCCATAATCTCGAACTAACATACTTAACTATCTGACACAAGAGCCTTTAATTTTGGCATAAACAAGTTGTCAATTGAAAGTGATTGAATAACACATAGCCATAAATCAATAAATGGCATAACATATCGTCATACATTAATAAAGGCTCAGCATGACATATTACAGACATATATCATAATTCAAAAATATGTCATACCACTCAACATCCTGCAAAACTGAGTTATCACAGTCTAACAAGATATGCAGGTTATCAGATTTCAATTTCTCAAATTGAACGATAAACTCAAATTGGCTTGAAACAATGAGCCAATAATTGAAATTCACACATTTCAATTCAATTGAATATCTAAACACAAAATTCAATAATCAATTGAAACCCATAAATCCCTAATTGCATAATAGGAGCCCTAATTCAAAATTACATCACATGAAATTTCAAATTGGGCATTTTCTTATAATCATGCAATTAACATTCTGAGAATCCTTTATGTGCGAAGTATATTACTGGGGTGTTTAGTGCCATAGAGGGAAAGGAGGCTGAACAGGTAAATGCCATAGGAGAATAACTAGGTATAGAATATGGTAAAGACAAAAAAGCAGCCAGGGATCTACTGATACATATCAACCGTGCAAAGAAAACCAATTTCCTGAAGTAGAAACACGACAAAGGTAAGATGGTCACTAATGAAAATATTAACCTATAATGTGACGGGTCTGTGTGGACAGGGAAAGAGAAGGGGACTGAAGCAGTTGATTTGTGTACGAAATGTGGATTTTTTCTGTGTACAGGAAATAAAAATGGATGTGGTGGACAAAAAGTTTTGTGAGTCCCTATGCTATAACAATGAGTTTGACAGGTGTTATCAAGGCTTCATTGGACAATCTGCGGGGCTGCTTTGTATTTTGGAACACCAAGAAGTTTAACAGAGTTTAGATACTGTTTGTGAACGGCTTTATAAGCATCTCAGGTCACTTGAACAATGAAGCTCAGCTATCACAGATGCTGAATGTATATGGGGGTCAAACTATACAAGCAAAGCAAAGCCAGTGTGATGAAATGATGCAGTTGTTAGTAGGGAGGGAAAGGACAAATGGTGTTTGATGGGAGATCTCAACACAGTCCTTGATAGAAAGGAGAGGAAGGGGGTTAATCAGATCAGTAGGGAAATAAAAGCATTTAAGGAGTTTGTTTGTGGGATGAAGCAATTAGATCTGAGGATGGGACGGAGTGTGTTCACCTGGTATCTCAAATCCATGAAATCTATGAGTTGGTTGGACAGATTTTTAGTTAATGAAGCTTGGTTAGGATATGACCTCATATGGAATCAGATAGGATTAGACAATGAAGAGTATGATCATTGCCCTGTTTGTTTGTCTACCAAAATGCAGAATTGGGGGCCTAAGCCAATGAGGGTGTGATACTGTTGGCTTGAGGATAAATCATATATTAAGATGATGGAAGATAATTGGAGATCCACAAAAATAGAGGGCTATGCTAGCTTCAGATAGAAAAGAAGATTAAGGCTGTGATATTGGCAACAAAGACCATAAATATGTATGCTTCTAGGAGTCTTGGGGAAGTAAAAAGTATGATTGTGCAGAGGCTTAGGGAGCATAAATCGATAGATGAACATGATCCAGTATTTTTTGTGAAAGAAGGGGATCTTGAAAATTATTAGAATCTGAGAGAGGAACTAGGTGCAATATATAAAAAACTCGACAGTATCATGTATCAGAAATCTAGAGTCAAGTAGATAAACCAAGGGGATGAGAACACTCAAGGAGTGTTAGGCAAGGCGACCCTATTTCTCCCTTTTTATTCTTGATAGCAGTCAAGGGGTTGTCATGTATGATCAGAAAGGGTGTGGCTGAACGAATGTTCAGAGGAATAGAAGTGGGAAAGGACAGGACCCTGGTAACTCATTTTCAATTTGCAGATGACACATTACTACTTGGTGAAGCATTCTCGGATACAGTCACAATTTTCAAGGCTGTTTTATAGAATTTCCAGCTGATCTCATACCTCAAAATCAATTTTAATAAAAGCAGTTTGGTTGGGATAAATGTCTCTACAGAGGTGATAGAGGATATGACAGCTTTTCTTGGGTGTAAAATAGGGAGGATCCCCTTTCCGTATTTAGGTCTCTCAGTGGGAGCAAACCCGGGCAGACAACAAACTTGGAAGCCAGTCTTAGATAAATTCTCCAAAATGTTAACCTCATGGAATCATAAACGTCTATCCTCGGGAGGAAGACTCGCTCTATTGAACTCCGTGCTTACAGCCCTACCTATACATTATTTTGCATTCTATATGGAACATAATTCAGTGATAAGGAAGCTGGCATCTACCCATAGGACATTCTTATGGGGGGAATAAGGAGAAGAGAAATTTGTGCAGGATTGCATGGGACTGTTTTGCAAGGGATGGTGGGGGCTTGGGTGTGCAAAAACTGAATGTGTTCAATAAAGCTATACTTGGTAAATGGGGTTGCAGGATCCTAATTAAGGAGGGGGGCATGGCATTGACAGTATTCAGATCTAGATATGGGAGTAAGGGTTGCTTAATGGTTGCCCCCCTTATGGAACTGGAAATGCAGAGGAATGAACAGAGGGGTGTGGGAAGACAAAGGGGAAGGAGGTACACATCTAGCTGGTGGAATAATCTGTAGGATATTTTAACTGAAGACTGGTTTAGCTCTGGTATGAGGATACAGCTAGGTAATGGACAGAAGACACTGTTCAGGTTAGACAAATGGTATGATCGCATTAAGTTGTCTGACAAATATCCTAGACTATTTAGGGTGGCTGGGAACCATGACTGTTCTATAGCCGATATGGGAATACTGTTGGATGGCAGATGGTCTTGGAGGTGGCAATGGAGGAGAACATTAAGGTAGAGGGAAAGTGATGTTCTAAGTATCCTGCATAATGTTCTTCAGGACATCTTACCTAAAGAAGAGGGGGAGGATAGTTATGTATAGGAGGGTAGTTCAGATGCAATATACACTATCAGTGCGGTCTATAGTATGATCATGGAACAACAACCATCCTCATTCATAATGGAAGAGGCTATGAGACTGCAGGAAGTTTGTACAAGTTATCCTATACGAAAGCATCTATCATGGCATGGACCTTACTGCAAGATTCACTTCCTACCAAGGATTTTTTGTCCAGGAGAAAAGTCATACCCGAATGACAGGAATTAAGATGTACATTGTGTCAGGGGGCACAGGAGACCTCAACACACCTCTTTCAATCTTGTCCTATAATCGTAAAAAGATGGGATGTGATTAGAGTTTGGCTTGAAACTTTTACTAATATACTCTTACCTATTTTACAGTTGCCTGTATTTGAGGACTTCACCCAAGCTAAACCGGTTGAAGTTAGCATGAATGCATGAAAAAATGTTTGTACATCTCTGGTATGGACAGTATGGAAGCTCAAAAATAAGTACCAATTCAAGGGTCAGCAGGAAAATCACCTAAGTATAGCCTATGTGATCCAAAGGGTTACTTGGGAGTGGATTAGAGCAAGAAAAAATCAACAGGTTTTCGCTTTCTCAATGAACGACTGGCTATTGCAACCACTCAGCTGTATGAAGTTTTGACTCTTTGAAGGAAGGTTAATCGCTGCTGCTGGAAAAGTAGACCACATGATACTGATTTATATTGGATTTCTTTCATTAGTTGGTAATTGTGTTGACAGGCGAACGAGGAGAGAGGCTAGAGGCTAAGGAGTTCAGGTACCTTCATTTTGTGCAGAGCTGATGAACAGTAGACATAACTTTCCAAGATTTATCTCCTTGGTGATGGGAGGGATTATATTGTTTATTGGTAGGGGATGGTAGCTTATCATGTCAATATGGTACAGGTCTTATCCTTTCACATATGTATGGTACATATAGGTACAGGAGACAAAAAATGTCATGAGCAGCCTCGCTAGGAGAAATCTGAAACTTGTGATATAGCAAGCAGACAATGTGTTTGAAACAAAAGAAGGGCCTCGTGAGTACACATATTGCATAATGATCAGTTTTCTTACTAACTGACAGGGGCGGGGCGAACAGAAGCCATCCGAGGACGGTTAACACATAATATAGAGTTTTACATCACTCTCAATCTCTAGAAGCTTTCAGGCACGTAGGCTCAGCTGTGTACCAATCCATAGGATTGATAAATTGACAATAAAGACTCCTGTTGCTCATATTTTACAAGTCATAGATGAGGTTTGTACCATCCATAGGATGATAAGTTGATAGCTACAATCCTGGGCAAATAATAAAATAATATATATGTGCGACCTACTTAGTGGAGGTGGAACGAGATCACTAATGTAAAATCAATATACCTTGTGAAGCTGTAGTCCCGATAGCCTTTTGTTTTCTTTGGCAGGAACTTTTTCTATAAATATTTCTTTTATTTTAATAAAATTTGGCTTATAAAAAAAACTAATTAAATCAATATCATCAATTGCTCAATCAAATCACTAATCAATTCCCAATTGACTAAAATTGAACCAAAACCCAAAATTCAAACCAAAATTTTGGGCTTTTCAAATTTTTAGATTTTTCACGCAATTAACCATCCAATCATGCAATTAAAACATTCAATTGCATCTTCAAAGTTCTAATTCAATCCAATTGAATATCTAAAACCCCTAATCCAAGAATATGGGGTTTTTTGATTCTATGGACCAAACTTGCAATTAAACATATAATTACACAATTCATATATCTAATTGTATAAATGAACACCTAATTGAACCAAATCAATTAAGATCCAAAACCCCCTAAATCTAGGGTTCTTGATCAATTAGCATTTTGTAATTCTAGGTGCAATTAATCACTTAATCATGTAATTCTAACCTCCAATTACATAATTTTTTAAAGCCAAATTTCATATAAAAATAAGGTTATTTACATAGATAAAACAAAAATTAAACAAAACAAAATGGACAATCATCCTGGGTACTAGACCAACTATGGTGAAATAAGTGGTTGTGTCCTAGATCACGAACTGTATAACCTTCCCTCCCGTCGTACCTTCCTCCAATTACATAATCAACATTTTAATTGTACAAAATTGAATTGAATTCACAAAACCCGAATAAGGGTTTTTGCAATTAATGTTGACTACGGATTACTCAAATTCAATTCAAATCCATGAAATCCAACTCAAAAACATGAATTAAACACACAAACAAAGTTTT
Organism: Pinguicula moranensis; assembly: GCA_028565015.1. Lineage (NCBI taxonomy): Eukaryota > Viridiplantae > Streptophyta > Magnoliopsida > Lamiales > Lentibulariaceae > Pinguicula > Pinguicula moranensis. The sequence goes on from JAOWBN010059209.1 coordinate 14,366, forward strand.
GATACCAATTGTAGGATACAAGCTCGATAAAATTTGGAAACTTTCAAATCCAAAACCATACAGGAAATCAAGCCTATAACATGCGTAATTCATGTTTTAGATTCAAGAGATAGCCGACCTACCTTGATTTGTCCGGAAGTTGAAGAAACCTGTACAAATTCGACCAAAGAAACGTGAATCATGAAGTCCTCACAGTAGAGAACCTCAACCGTGAGCACTCCTCGGCTAGCTGAAGAAGATTGCTAAACCCCGCTGATTTCCAGCGACCCGGCGGTGGAACTTCTTGTGAGCGGTCGTTCGGTTCTTTCATGAATCGTGCATATTCGAAAAAAATTATCTTTATAACCTCTCAGTCAAAAGAAGCGTTTGATAACCTTACGAAATACACATTCATCGCTCAGAATTATGAATATCTCAAATAACTGAATTAATACTATATGACTTTGCTGATGACACAAACACAATCCTTGCAGTAAATCAATATAGGTCAAATCCAATACTTATGTACCACGTACATTCATATTTCATGTGATTAAATAAATACCCAGTATTAATGATCTGTGAAACATGATCATACATTAATCCACATGTTAGTCCATCTAGCCATCCAGTTGTTTCTTTGCTAATGACTTGAGACTCGGGACTAATTTAGAGTTTTGATTAATTCATTGAGTTTCACAATTTGGGTTCTCAACCCAAATGATCCATAATATATATACAAAACTCATGAACAAAATAATATACATAATTCAATATACATGAAACTAACAAGCACACCATCAACTGATTGGTGTTGTAGGTTACTAACTATCATTATCAAAATCAAAACATTGTGCATAACAATCTTGAAAATATTCACAATCAAGCGTTGGTGTAACTAATAAGGAACGTGAAGAGTACCTTAAGGATGATAGACCATTCACCTTAACTTCCTTACCTAGATCTGCACATGGTTTCATGCACTCGTGCACTTGCCTCTTCTCAAACAATCCTTCTTGCATTTGATGTACTTTGATCACTTCGTGTTTGCTCTTATGTACATCATGGTCTTGATCAAAGTCTCCAATCACGAATCAATAGACTCATTCTCTTGGATGTACAATAAACTGCAAAATTTCTCAGATTTTTGTACAAAAGAAATAATTCCGTTCGGTGGGGGTAACAATGAGTTTGTTAGTAGATAACAAAGCCTATTTGTATGTACATACAGTCAAAGGCTCATAAAAAATCAAAAATCTTCATCATCACTCTTTTGGGCCATAAATATTTCACTCTTTTTTCTCATTTTGTTTTTCCTTACTTTTTTTTTCACACAAAACTCACTTTTTTCATTAGATTTTTCTCTCAATGCATCTTTTTCTCTTGTAATTTTATCACTCTCACTCACTCTTCCTTTTTCTCTCATCATCTTAATCTCTCTTTCTTTTTCAAACATTTCACTAACTATTATAATTCTGGAATTAATGCTTTGCACATTGAGATTGTGCTTAGCTTTTACAATTTGCACATCCTCTGATTGAATATTGCAAACACTCTCAAGAGGTTGTAAATCCTTCATTGGTGGTATGATATCAATGTTTTTGTACCTCAAGAGCATGTGTTGCTTCAATGAGTTGCACATTATCTTGCTGAATTTTACCAACAATCTCTGATGATATTACATTGTTTGATTGTGGTGTTGCACCAATGCTGCTCTTCTTCCTTCTAGGCTTCTTTTGAACATCCAACACTATCTCCTTACCGTTCGGACGTTGAATGAAAGTGTGTCACAATCATTGGCATGTGGTACACCTAATATCATGAGCAGTGACATTAATTGTCTTAGCCTTTTTGGATACCATGATTTTGAATTATGGCTCATCCCTTTGTGAAGTATTTTCCCATGAAGGTCTCGTTTGTGCCTTAGGTGATCATTTCATGACCAAGCTTTTGGTTCAATCGGGCGTGCACGTTTTTCCTGCCATTCTTGCTAATATTTTAGCTCCATGCATTAAGCTCATGCTGATCAAGTGAGTTAACCACATTTTTGTCTTTAATAGACATGTTGTACCTGCACAAAAAGGATTAGTATGAAAAATCCTCACTACTCCTTCACATGTATGCACTCTTGTATCACTCAATTCGACTTTTATACTCTCTTGAATTTCACCACTTTGCCTTTTAAATCTCAAGTATTCTCAGTATCGTTTTAGCCTACTTCAACTTGAACCTTTCTTCAAGACAAGCGACAATCCGGAATGGATTGGAACTTGATTCAAGATTGAGAATTATAGAAGAAGAAGAAGAGCTTCTAGGGACTTGAAATTTCGAACTCCTAAGACTCCTTTAGGACTTGAAATTTCGAACTCCTAAGACTCCTTGGTCTAATAGGATTCCTACTTTGATCCAACAACTAGAAACAAATGGCCTCAAGAATTGTAAGACACCAAGAACTCAAACTTGAATAGATCTATTGTTGGTTGCACCAAAATTTTGATGAAGCACTATTTTTGTCCTGATTTTTTTTAATTGGCCTTGCTTAGGCTTTGAATCGAAAATATATATATATATATATATTTTGAATATCAGCAAAGGTACAACTTGAAAATTGAAGAATAAGAACAAAAATAAATGATAAAATATCAAGCAATTTTTAGCCTCAAAACTATAAAGAGCAAAGCAACCTAAACCTTGAATAATAGGGCAAAATATCCTACCTGACTCTGATACCAAATGATATGAATCTTGCCGAACTTGTGACAAAATCTCACAACCAATTCAGTTATTCAAAAACTCGATCAAAAGGATAAATTTATTGTGCTTTTCCCCTAAAGAAAGCTTCTTTCAACCAATAAAAGACCACAATTTTGAAGTAACTAAGAATGTCACCAATTAACCACCTGAAGGTAACAATCGTACCAACCAAGAATCAAAAAAAAGTTCTTTAAATAAAATAACGCCACTTGACTTAAAGAGAAAAGATAAGTCGAAGATGGTTTGAAACCAAAAGAGAATACAATAACTCAAATACGTAAAACTTCATAAAACCTCTTGTTTTTGAATGCATGGTGTTCGTCCTCCTTATATAGGAGTAGTGGACAAATTTTTAGTGTCCTAAAAAACATTAAGAAAGTTTCCTAGTGATAGGATCCTAGTTTAGATAAGTGAAAATTAAGTAATACCATAATCTAAGAATCTTGGATAAGGAAGAATATTTTTGGATAATCTTTGGGAAAGGAAATTTTGTTATCCTTAGATCTCTTCATTCTTATTGACTTATTTCATGGTTTGGACTTCATTTTGTGAGTCTAATCTTGGGATTCAACTTGCATCATCATCATGGGCCAGACTTTTTCAATTGGGTCGTGGAGTTCAAATATTCGAAATGACATTTCTTTAACCCATATCTCCTTGATCATTCAATTTAAGATTTCATTGAACTTCATATCTTTTATCCTTGTGTTCGGCCCATATATTATGGTCATACTCCTTGTTCGTCTAGTAGGACTCTTTGTTGGAATAAGACTCCTAATTGGAATATGATTCCTTGTCGAGTTAGAACTCTTGATTGAGCCATAACTCCTGCAGGGGTTAAGACTCCTTCGAGGATTAAGACTCTTTTGAATTCGTCATATTACTCTCCAAATGCATCTTCGGCCTTGAAATCTTCATCAGTCATGTTCAAATATTTAATTTTGTATATTTTACTTAGGTTCACTTCACCACATGTCTACTTTGAGCCCACGGTCTGGACCATTAGGTCCTTGAGTCCAACTATGCACCTGTAGCCCGCCTGTTACCCTTTGTTGCGCTGGATAGAGACCAAGCCAACTCAACTCAATGAAATTGATATGGTTGACCTGCATTTTTTTAAAATTTTCTCAAAATTGGAATCTAAATTTTGGTGTTCAAGATAAGGAATGCACACTTCAACTAAACTATATAATATCATTATATCTAACAATAATTTGTTATTTTTACTCTTCTTTAGTTCTTTATTTTTTTTTTTAATTTATTCTAATACCTAGACTGCGGGTTTAGGTCTGGACCCACGACCAACCTGCAGATTCATTTTTGGACCCTGGCTGCATTTGGTAGCATGGTTCTGGGCAAATTTATTCCCATCGTGACGAGCCGCTCCAGGATTCTCTCATATTCTTTGTCTGCTTCATTTTCGATGATCGAAGCTCAAATACTAGATTTCAACTACCGAATTCTCATGTAATCGATGCTTATTTGTTCTAATTCATGACTCTTTACTTGAAATCCAGTGAACCATATGCATCTCTCGTTAATTAGGGTTCGAGTTTTCGACTGTACATTTCATGGAGGATTTTCAACTGTTTCTTATGCATCGTTTAGAACCTATGGTGTTCGTTAATTAGGGTTCGGTTTTAGGGTTGAAAGTTTTGTAGATCTTTGACTTTTTTTGGTTGCGTCTTCCATGATACGGGGGACGACGGATTTGGGAATCTAAAGACGAGGGTTTTGAGAAAAGAAGACGATGGATTTGAGAAAAGACATATGATTTTAATATTTGTATTCTTAAGGCAATTTCATAAAAACATAATTAAACATCAATTGAATGAGGTCAGCTCCTAGGGTGTCCGTTGACACTAAACACTTTATCCATCTAAACCCTGTGCAATCGTTATTCCGTTAAACAGTTACCATATAGGTGTTAACGAAAATTTCACCACACAAATCCTGCAGTTATCTGAGAAGCGGAATAATCGTAATCCTGCTACCAAACGCAACCAAAATGTGGGTGGAATAAAGTCACGGGCAATCAAGAAAGAAAAACAAGCTACTTTGGATGCTAAGCAACCTAAAAAGGTCTACCTAAGTCCTGCCAAAGAGCAAGCTTTACTAACTGCCATGAGGGAGTTGGAGCAGGAGGGGTGGAAAGCTGGGCAGGGATGGAGGCGGGGTACTCATAAAAAGGCTGCTGACAGAGTGAGAAGCTTGGTAAAGGGAAGTGCACTAACAGTGAAGAACGTGGACAACAAACTCCACAATTGGGGTAAGTCATATAGATTGTTGAATGAGTTCTTGAGGTTGAGTGGAGTATTCATAGAGCACGGGACACATACCATTGTAGTGGACTTGGATGCCCTGTGGGACGAATACACCGTGGTAAGCGTTTAATTATTTATGTAAACTACACTATTTAGAAGCTTGGTAAGGATGTTAAACTTGTTTTTTTTGGATTGTTTTTGTATAGGCAAACAACAAGTACACGCAACTCAGGGGCAAGTCCTACCCGTACTATGAATTGTGGGGCAAGCTTTTTGGCAAACACCGTGCCACGGGGTCAAGTGCAAGGGATCACACTCGTCTAAGTTAGAAGCCCCCCACTACAGTCAGCTAGGTAGAAGCATTTATTGATGATTTTGAGGAAGAGGTTGAGGAGTCAGAACCGAAGGACACCCCTCCTGAGCCCCGGCACATGCCTCCGGTATCTAGCAAGGATGTTGCATCAAGTGTTAATCGTGCTAGACGCAAAAGAACAAAATCGGAGAGCATCCCGAGTATATCATGCAAAGTTGCGGATACCATGTCTAGTGTTGAAGAGTTGTTGAAGAGTTAATCAAGAAGATGGAAAACTTAGTTTCCCTGCAACAACAGAAGTTGGCCGAGGATCCCGATAGTGAAAAGACAGCCAAGGTAATGAATCACCTCGAAGGGATTGGCGGACTTACCCTTCCAAATAGGCTCCGTTTGGTTGATCACCTACTTACGCATTAAGGGCACTATCACTACTTCGTTAATACGGATGATGGAGGTCACGCCGAGTTTTGCAACTTGTTCTTTGCAGGGGAAATATTCTGAAATGCATGTTTTGAAAAAACAGTTTTCATGGGATGCATTTGTTGCTTTCGTTGTTATGTTTGATTTTTTTTGCACACTATGTTTTCATAGGCTCTGTTTGATTGATCACCTACTTGGCAGCATGTTGGCAGCACCTCCTTTGATCTTATCATGCTTCATGTCCAAGAAAAACTTAAATTTTGTCATGAATACAGAACATGATCCTTTCATGCTCAATACATTGGCCTCTTTGGTTAGCTTATCATGACAAATCAGCATGTGAGGGCCGGATCATTGCATCTGTTGATTCTCTGTGCGCTTCTCTTGCTAAGGTATTTGTATTGATTATTGTTTTCATGATGGAATCTTGACAGGAAGAAAAACATAAGGCTATGGTGACTGAAATGATTCTTAAGCTTACGTCTGTTTGCTGGGACAAATGCATCACCAACGCTCCTGGAAGCAAGTTCAGTTCTAGTGAATCATCTTGTCTAACTAATTGTGCTCACAAAAGCAGGAAAATTCCTCCTAAAACACAACTAATCAAGCTCTAATAGTGGGGAACCGGCAGAATCAACCGAACAGAATGAAGACGAACAAGCTAACCCACAATCTACCATTGCAAATAAACCATCAGGAAAATGCAAGTACTGAAGAGAAACAAAAAGATCAAACCTTTCACAACTAAGCAAGCTCTAATTGGAATTTAACAAAGTGAGGAATTCTGGCAATAAATTGTAAACTAAATGCAA
>JAOWBN010059428.1:0-20900 GCA_028565015.1 Pinguicula moranensis
TTATAAGCTGCCAGATTATGTAAGCTTATGAATCTCTGTGCTAGACTAGCGCTTCCCAACCATGTGCTATGCCAGAAGTGGGTGTTGTATCCATCACCAATCTTTCTTAACATATTGGTGTTATTTGTTGTCTCTTCTTGTCTGACTATTAGAGTTCAATCCTTCACGTACGTCATTGTAATGAATTTTCAGAAGTTTCACCACATATAGCCTTATTTTCCCAAGGGAGCCAGGTTGAACTTTTCAGGTTCTTGACCCTCAGTCCTCCCCATTCCTTTGAGTAACAAGTTTTACTCCACACAACAACATCCCAGTATATTTTAAACCAAGCTGGGGTCTGAGGGCTAGATGTACGCAATTTTACCCTTTCTATTATTTTCATTACGATTCAATATACATTGCGTAATTTGATTTATTGATTTTCAGCAATTTCGCTAATAGAAGCACTGGAATTTAATAGTCATTTTGATCTAGTCTATTATTAGCATAAAACTAAAGAATTATTAATGATGACTCAATATCATTTGCAAGTTTTACTCCGTTTTAGCCAAATAATACTGGATAATCTTTGTGACTTTTCTCTCCAAAGGAACTATTCTGCAGCAAAACCATCTTTCTCATAACACTCTTGGGAGCTTTGAATGGATAGATAGTAAAATAGCAGGTTGGACATAACAACCTCTACCAAAACTATACATACTCCAAGTGAAATGAAGGGTTTGTTTCATCTTGAGAGCCTTTTTTATATCTAGGAGATGATATGATCCCAAGATGTTATTTTTCTTGGATTGTGATCAATGAGTAGGGATGGGGGTGAACCAGATTCAAATTGGATTTGGATTCAAATTTGTATTTAGGTATTTTTCAAAATCGGTTTGAAAAACAATAACCATAACCAAAATCGAATTAAATTGGATGCGGATTTGGTTTCGATTTGGATTCACTTTTGGTTTTTGCTTTGGTTATTTGCGTCTTTATTTTTTATTTTTTATCTTTATATTCAAAAGACGTTGCACAAGATAGAAACATTTCAATACATTGCCACAAGGAATCCAACAAAAATTCAAAAAAAAAATTCACATGGCCATACTAAAATAAAAGGTTGATGTCTTTGCCACAACAAAATAAAAGGCTGATGCCATGTTCTCAATATATGTTCATATATTATTCTCCTCCTCTTCCATAACTAATAAAGGTTACAACCTATAAAATAAAAAATATTTTATAGTCAGTATATATAAATATTCCACAACAACTATAAGTAGCAATAGATTACAAAAAAATTATAAATTTATCACCTTCCCCAAGCTCATGAACTAAGGGGCCCTCTTCGGAGGAATCGTTGGCCCGAGACTTACCTGGTCATGCGTGGGATCGGAGCCCATGACCCCAAGGGATTAGTCGGGATGTCACCTGAGGTGGTTCCGATACCCTCGGTTACCAAATAAAAAAAAGTTGTCCTCATCCTATAACTATAATGAATCAATGCCCTGAAGCCATTCTTGAGTGCATATAAGGTTTTCCACACTCTTGGGCAACACGTTACTCCTAAAATCATCAACAATTTTGCAACCTGTGCAAAACGCATCCTCTAAAGTCATTTTGAAAGTACTAGAAATCTTTCACTATGCTGTGACCGCCAATGTAAAACATCGAAGCTCGCCCCCTCGCAATTCACAACTTCAAATAGATATATATCCAACATTGATTTGATATTAGTACCTTCGGTCTCGTCAATGTTGCTGCAAAAAGTCCAAATAAATAACAACTTGACGAGACTTGAGCTTCAGTGTTAAGAATGGTAGAAGATGAATTCATACAAGAGTTTATTGGACTTTATGCCTTCTCATAGAACTCTAGGATTGGTTTGAAAAAATTGTTGTATGTTTTTTCATTTAGCGTTCAGTCTTACATATAGGCGATACAATCTCTTAATCTAGGAAGGTAGCGCAATATAAGGAAGAACCAATGTGATTGATTCTTCCTTATTTACAAGATTAGTGTCAAACCTTCCTTTTTTACTTTATGCCTATCTAACAATCTCCCTCAAGTTGAGTACTCGAGTCTTCGATACCCAACTTGCACATTGCTCTTTTGAACGCTGGTCCGGCTATGGGTTTGGTGAGGATATCAGCAAGCTGTTCCCCTGATCTTATGAAAGTCAGAGTTAATACACCTACTTCAAGCTTTTCTTTTATAAAATGTCGATCCACCTCAATATGTTTAGTTCTATCATGCTGAACTGGATTTTCAGATATACTAATTACAACTTTATTATCATAGTATATCGGGTTTGCTTCTTCCATTGGAAAACCAATTTCTGCGAGTAGTTTCCCGAGCCAAAGTATTTCTGTTAAACCTCTTGATATCCCTCTGAACTCAGATTCTGCACTCGAGAGTGCCACCATCTTCTATTTTTTACTTTTCCATTGACCAAGTTTCCTCCTACAAGAGTAAAGTATCTTGCAGTTGATCGTCGGTCAATTGGTTTTTTTGCCCAATCTGCATCAGTATAGGCTTGAATTCTAAGGTGTCCATGCTTCTGAAACATAACTCCTCTTCCAGGTGATCATTTCAGATATTGTAATATCCTTAAGGCAGTTTCCATATGTTCTTCCTGGGGATTATGCATAAACTTACTAACAATCCCCACAAAGTAGGCAATATCTGGTCGAGTATGTGCCAAATAAATCAGCTTTCCTACTAAGCGTTGATATGCTCTCTGATCAGTTGGAGGAGCCCACTTTTTAATCTAGAGCTTGTGATTTACAATTGCAGGAGTTTCAGCCGGCTTGCCATCAAGTAGTCCAGTTTCATCAAGTAGGTCAAGAACATACTTCCTCTTTGAGATAAAAATTCCCCTCTTAGATCTTAGGACATTAATTCCCAGAAAATATTTAAGTTCTCCCAAGTCTTTCATTTTGAACTTACTGAATAAGTGTTCTCAGAGTTTGGCAATTTCTGAGTCATCATTACCTGTGATCACCATGTCATCCACATAAATAATCAGACACGTAATCAGTGATCCTCTTTGTTTAAGAAATAGGGTATGATCCGCGTTACTTTGCTGGAATTCATATTTCTTCATTGCCTCAGTAAACTTGCCGAACCAAGCTCTTGGTGATTGTTTTAACCCATATAGTGCTTTCTTGAGTCGGCATATTTCACCTGGTTGAAAGAGATCTGAGTATCCTGGTGGTACTTTCATATAGACTTCTTCTTTTAGCCTCCCATGTAGAAACTCATTCTTGACATCAAATTGGTGGAGAGGCCAGTTTTGATTTGTGGCAACTGACAATAATACCCTCATGGTGTCAATTTTGGCAACGGGTGAGAATGTTTATGAGTAATCAACTCTATAAGCCTGAGTATATCTCTTCGCTACGAATTGTGCATTGTAACGTTCAATTGAACCATCTACTCTGTGTTTCTTAGTATATACCCATCTGCATCCAACTAACCTTTTTCTTGGAGGAAGCTTGCACTTCTCCCATGTATCATTTTTTTTTTATCAATGCATCCATTTCAATTTTCATTGCTTGACACCATTCTATCCTTTGTTGGGCCTCCTGTGTAGTTCTGGGCACATCATCTTTGTATAAGGCCACAGAGAAAGCACTAGTGGCATCAGGATGATTTCCTTGTGTAGTAACTAGATATTTCAAAGACCGAGGTTCATATTTTGGTACATACTTCTTTGGTGGAACTCCTTGGTTGGACAATGCTGGGAGCACATAACGCCCCTGTATGTTAGGATGTACCAACTCGGGAGCATTTTCAATATCAGAAGCAGGTGAAATATCCACAAGTTCAGGTTCAATAGTACTTACCTCAGGATATCCAGACGATGGAGAAATTGGATGTTGAGGAGAATCAGGCACGGAGGAGGGTTGTTCTATGTTTCCTTCAAGGCAAGACTCAGATATTAGACTTTTTTCTGTCTCAGAACTGTTGTTGGGCTGTCGGAGCCGATCAACCAATGTAGTGGGTCAGATTGAGTTTCAATGTAAGGTGTACCCCCCAGACCACTAAATTGGGTGTAGAAGTATTCAGTCTCCAAGAAAAACTTTCATCTTTACCTTTTCTTCTCCATGTATTTTTTTAATGTCTCTTGCTATGGACCTTCGTGATGGGACCTTGAACAATGGGCACAATGAATGGCAGTTCCTCTTGAACCCCTTACACTCTATTGCACTAAAAGGGATCTCATCACTAATCATGTAATAAGTTAAGGCTTGTCTGCATTCTCCTTAATCATATTTCCATAGAACTTTATTTTATACCACGTCACCCAACTTTTCAAAAGATAGTTTCGTTTGATCATTTGATTGGGTTTGCGTCAATTTGCAACTTTCCATAGTTTTAACTCGTCCATCACGATATGTAAATTCTCATCATACTTCTAAACACCGTACGTCATCTTAATATTTCTGTTATGTGAGGTGGTAGAATCTTCTTGACTTACCCCTTCATGCAAGGATGAAGTGTGTGTTAGACTTGGTGCCCTGTGAGCTATATACTGAACAATTAAATGTTTTTTTTGATAAGCCTTGAATAAACAATTAAATGTTGAATTATTCATTTAATGGAATTTACATTTGTCAGTGTAATAGACAAGCAATTTTAGGAGATTAAAGTTGAAGCACGCTAGCTCTTAATTGTACTCACGCCGTCATACACACACTATGATAATCAATTAGTCGCTTCGCCCCCCTCTCTGAGAGTTGTATGATGTGAATCAAAGGACACCTATTTTTCCCCTTGGTCGAATCATCTACCATGATCATTCCTAATGCTAATTATCAGCCTTTTCATTTTGAATCTTCTTAGTTAGCTCTTCAAAGTTTTCGAAGGCTTTATCTTTATTAGTAGTGAATGGGGTAGGGTCCATGTATATCTAGTGTAGTCATCAACTTTCACAAGTGCATATATTTTGCCCCAAAAGGATCTATATGTAATAGTTCTAGTGGTAGAAATTATATTCTTTGGCTTAAAAGTGCTTCTAGTTTGCTTACGTTTGACAAGAATCATATAAGCTATCATTTTCAAATTTTAACTTAAGAAGTACTATTACTAATTCTCTTCTAGATGGTTTGGAAATGAGGTCTAAGTATGCATGTGCTAATCTTCTATGCCACAAGATGCATCATCCTTTTGGGTAATTAGACACTTTACATTCTTACTTGAATGTCCTTTAGGTGAACCACATATACATTATCTACTCTATGTTCAACAAACAAGGTTTGTGCACTCATGATGTATTCTATCTTACAATGAGTGGATTCAATTATTACCATACAACCTTTGTCACATAATTGAAATATGCAAAGAAAATTATGTTTCATGCCATAAACAAACAACACATTTTCAAACATAGAGGTAGAAGAGTTATCGACTTTTCCTACTCCAATTATCTTAGCTTTACTATTGTCCCCAAAAGTCACTTGTCCATACTTTTTTATTTTAAATGTGCTTGAAGACGTTCCTCTTTTCCGTCATGTGTTTGGAGCATCCGCTATAAAGTATTTATCCATCTTTTGACTTCTCGGATCTCAAACCAACCTGTGAAATTAAATACCATTTGATTTTGGTCCCCACACTGTTTTCTTGATGTTTTTGGTATGAGAAAATCTGTTGTGTTATTTCATTTCAACGCTTACAAGGGGTTTAAATAGAAGAGGAAGCTAGAGTGGTTGGGGGATCCATGATCCTAGGAAAGGATCAAAAAATATTTGACACTTTTCTTTACAAGTTGGTTACTAAGATCTCCCCCTTTTTTAGCCTATTCTAACACTTTTCCTCAAGTTGAATTGGAGGGTATTCAATTCCCAACTTGCTTACTACTTTTGTAAATGCATGGTTTGACACTGTTTTTGTTAGAATATCTACCAACTGACCCTTCTGACTAGACAAATGGTAGACTCACAATTCTTTCTTTAAGTTTTTCTTTGATGAAGTACCTGTCAACCTCAACATATTTGGTTCTTTCATGTTGCACTGGATTTTCAGAAATGCTTACTGCAGCATTGTTATCACACTTCAACTAACAAGTACCTGATACAGGTCAACCAATCTTAGCTACCAACTTTCATATCCTTAAGATTTCAGTAAGCCTTCGAGCTAATCCTCAGAACTCTGTCTCTGCACATGAAAGAGCCACCATTTCCGTTTCTTACTCTTCCATGTCACAAGGTTTCCATCCATTAGCATGAAGCACCAGGTGGTTGATTTTTCGTCTATTGGGTTCCTTGCCACATCAGCATCAGTATATCCCTGTAACTCTAGGTGATCATTCTTTTTTATTTTTATCCCCCTCCCTGGAGACCCCTTCAAGTAATGGACAATTCTTAATGCTGCCTTTATGTGTTCTTCTTGGAGGCTGTGCATAAACTGACTGGTGATTCCTGCTGCATATGTTATATGAAGTCAAGTATGTGACAAGTATATCAATTTCCCGACTATTCTTTGATATCGGTCTTTGTCAGCTAAGAGTGATCCCTCGATCATCTGTAACTTTTGATTTAAAATGGTTGGTGTATAGACAGGCTTGCAATCCAAGAGCTTTGTCACTACTAGTAGATCAAGAACATACTTTCTTTGTGATATAAAAATTCATGCTTTAGACCTCATGACTTCTATACCAAGAAAGTATTGTAGTTCTCCAATGTCTTTCATCTTCATCTCAAATTCTTTGAATATGTTCTTTCAGAGTTCTACCATTTTTGTTGTGTCGCTTCCTGTGATTATCATAAATAATCAAGTAGGTTATGAGTTCCTCATTTATTTTCAGAAACAAAGTGTGATCAGAGTTGTTTTTCTTCTAAGCATATCTTTTCATAGCCAAGGTAAATCTCAAAAACCATGCTCGAGATGACTGTTTCAGGACATATGGGGCTTTCTTCAATCTACACGCTTCATTATCTTGAAAGGTCCCAGAGAACCCAGGTGGTGCAGCCATGTATACTTCCTCATTGAGACTGCCATGAAGGAATGTATTTTTTTTTTATATCGAACTGATGAAGTAGCCAATCCATGTTTGTAGCAACTGAGAATAGAACTTGGATGGTATCGATCTTCGTAATTTGAGAGAACGTCTCTGAGTAATAGATTCCATATGTCTAAGTATACCCTTTTGCTACAAGTTGTGCCTTATGTTATTCTATCGAACCATCGGCCTTGAGTTTCATTGTGTGTACCCACTTGCATCAGACAAGTCACTTGCCAGTTGGTAGTTCACATTTTCCCGTTGTTTCATTCTTTTCCAGAGCATCCATCTTAGCCTCCTTTGCCTCTCGCCATTCTTTCCTCTATTGAGCCTCCTGAACTGTTATCAGAATAACTATTGAGTCCACTGTACTAATATATCAAAGTTGGCTCCCACCTAACTAGGTTTCCACTGGATATCTGGATGTACGGGGCTCATACTCAGGCACGTACCTCTTTGGTGGAATTCCTTGAGTGCTTCTGAGAGGTAATATATATCTTCCCTGTATCCTATGTAATTTTGTTTTCGAAGTTGCATCATTATCAAAGCAAACTATAGCGGAAGAACTATAAAAAAAATAGGCTCCAACAAAGAAAAACTTACCTTAGGATTTCTGGATGAGGAGTGTGCGTGGTCTTCAGTCTCAAAGTTTTGTGCCTTATTTTCAGAGCTAGGCTCATTCGTAATTCCAGTTGGCTGTGTTGGAACAGTTTTAGGCAAGTCGACTGGGCTAAGCAACCAATGCAGAGGGTCTTTCTCACTATGCTCCCCCTGACTGATGTGTAGGATAGTATAGTAGTATTTAGTTTTGAGATAATCACAATCCATTGTCATATTTATGTGTCGAGTGATTGGACCAAAACAACAATAACCCTTTTTTGGATCCCATAGCCGACAAAGATACATTTAACGGCAGAAGGTTCAAGCGTTTGTTGCAGTCAACTCCTGGAATATGGACGAATACTGATCACCCAAAGATACATGGTGGGAGAGCTAACACAAAAGGAACTTGGGTGTGTTCGGATAGCATATGGACTGGAGTTTTGAGTTCCAAGATATTTGTATGGAGGCAATTGATGAGATGGACAGCAACTACCCCAAGCCAAAGAAATTTAGGAACTTTTGACTCAATCATAACAACTGTATTGATTTCGAGTATGATTCGATTTTTTCTTTCAACTATACCTTTTTTAGTGGGATGTGAGGGCAGGATGTTTGATGAACGAGTCCTTTTTCAAGAACTGGTCTACATACTCTCCTCATTATCAGACCTAAGGATTTGAATTTTTTTTTAAAATGGGTGTCAATTAAGGCATAAAAATCAACAAATTTTGGGAACACCTCAGATTTGTGTTTCAAGAAATATACCCAAGTCTTCATAGTGCAACCATCAACAAAGAGTAAGAAATATCAAAAAATACTATTCCCAAAATCTGGAGCAGGAACCCAAACATCAGTTCGAGTATTATTAGGATAAAATGATTTACTGTGATTGTTAGCTAAGGAACAGGTGTCACATGCGAAAGCATTCTGCTGTTTATATAATTGAGGAAACAAAATTTTTAGATACCCTGGTGATGGATGCCCACTGTGATGATGCCACAACCAGACTTGTCAGTCAACTGTTTCGTGAGCCAACATCGTGGTTCCTTGTCGAGCCACCTAATTAACATAGTATAAACCTCCTCACTCAGTGCCATGCCCAATGATATTCTTCGTCTGGATATCCTATAAGAGACAAAATGAAAGGTACATGAGGGCAGCGCAGTTTAATTCTTTTGTAACATGGTTGATGGATAATAATTTGCATTGCAAATCCAAAACATATAGGTAATTATTCAATTTCAAGGTAGGAGGGAGCTCAACGGTTCCTATTTTTGTTATGATGTCATGCCCCCATTTGCTATCTAAATCCGAGTTTTTCTAAGTGCAATGGAGGCAATAAGATCAGCCTGGTCGTTTGTCATAGTGTTGGTGTCCCCATAATCAAACATCAACTTTTTGGGTGCCAATTTTTTTCTCGTCATGAGTAGAGAATGACACAAGGAGTCTTGGCCGAAGCAACCCTGGAGGGAAAATGAGGGTTTAATACTTCTGGGTATTTTGGTAAATTTTTGGTAGATTTTGGGGGGGAATGAGGTACTTTTGGATTGCTGGGGTGGTTCGTCAGATTTATGGAAGTTTGGGGCAGATTTGTGATTTAGGAGATTTTGTGGGGTCTATTTGTACTTGTGGTAAGGTTTGGGGTTGTAACGGATATTTTTGAAGTTTTTGGGGTTGTATCTTGGATTCTCGGGAACCCTCGGGGCGTATCAGCAAGTCTCCGTGACATCCAGGACATACCATCAAATTCTAATAAAATGTGGAGAATTTGTTGCGCCTGGGATTTTCATAGGACCTTTTTATAAATTACATGCACCTTTAAAAGTCAAAATTAGTGATTTCTCCCCCAAAATTTTACTTGCGCCACTCGACTTTTCTGGCTCCCAACTCGCTACTGCAACTGTACCAAACCCCAGTGTGCCATGGAGCCAGTCGCTGCCGGTGGCACCAGTGCCTACCGCGATTGCTATCGCCCCTCCTTTTCTGCATTTTTTCTTATTTCACAGCCACCAATAAAGATACCTGATCCACTTGAAACAACCTTTGGTCATATGTCCAATTTTCTTACAGTCCTCATACCACAGCTTTGTCTTGTCCATATCTGGCCCCGGAATGATGATTTTCCACTTGATTTGGTGGAGCCTGGCCGGGATCGAGAGATGAATCATGTCCTTACCACCAAGTATGAGTCTACGCCGTTGTGTTTTGCCCGATTGAGAAAGTCCAGGCAAGTGGTTTTGCGGTAGATGGCAGTGTATGCTGCCTGCACTAAGGTGAGGGGATTTTCCATAAGAAGATCCCTCTTGACTGCGTCGAATTCCTCCCTAACAGTGTTTAGAAACTGAAACAGTTGCGTCTTCTGATAGAGTCAGTTGAATGTATCTACAACCATAGGGGAGGTCATCGGATTAGGCTGTCTCCGATCAATCTCCTACCAGATGCATTGAAATGTACTATATAAGCTCTCCATAGTCCCAATTCCTTTGTGGTGCCAATTTACCTTAATGGTTAAATCAAAGATTTGTAGTGAGTCGTCGTCGCTACTGTAAGTTGTGGCTGGGCCATCCCGCATGTCTTTTGCTGTTAGGAATTTTATGAAGTTATGAACCAAATATAGTTTTATCGCTTGTAACAGCCAGGAACAAACTATAAGATCAGCGTGTTCCCATTTATGGAATATAAGGTTGGTAGTGACCGGGAGGTCGGGAACTCTGGTGATGTGGTGTAGTCTCCCCCATCCTTCGAGTGCCACCGACATTAGTTTTGACCAATGAGAGTAATTTTGGTCATTGAGTTTGACGGAAATGGCCATGGAATGGTTGTTTTCTTGATAGTTCATGGTTTTTAGGAATTGGGCAAATTTTGTAGATAGATCCTACAAGGTTTGGCTTGCCATATGCGATACTGTCGGAGCAATCTTCAATGGGTATTCGTCTTTCATGTTTTCAGATGTTGCACCAGCTGGTTTGGGTAGATGATGAGTTAATGGACGAATCCAAGGATCGGACCATGCTCTGATACCATGTTGCTTGATATTTTTGGTATAAGAAAATCTATTGTCTTATTTCAATTCAACACTTACAAAGGGTTTAAAAAAAAGGAGAAAGCTAGAGTGGTTGTGGGGATCCATGATCTTAGGAAACGATCAAACAATATTTGACCCTTTCTTTTACTCATTGATCAATAGGTTGTTCCCCATTTTTAGCCTATTCTAACACACACTAGCTTATGTCCATAAGGATTGGTGGCAACATTCATTAATTGATCTTTTCTCATCCACACTTTCTTGACTTTAGCATTTGAAGGCTTTGTTTGATTGCAAGATTGCTTAAGGCCATTTGAGTAAAAGCAAGTATTACAAGAAACCTTTACAAATGAAGATTTGTATGTTGTTTTCTTTTGAGCAAATGACTCACCAGCTTCATCATATCCTAAGCCCTTCTTAGATTTATCATATCGTTGTGAATTTAACAATAAATCTAGTATTTTAGTACTCCTAGCAAAGGACTCTTTAACACCATGCAACACTTTAATTTGTTCCTTCAAACTTTCATTTTCAAAGGTTAACTCGTTCACTTTATCTTGACCTAGCTTAGCCATCCAATCATTTAAAGTCTTTTGTTCTTTCGGCTACTTTTCATGTCATTGATCTCTTTAGCTAAGCCTTTGAACTTTCATTTTAGTGTGACATATTAAGTTGACTTTTTCTTGAAGCAATTGTTGATCACGAAATGTATCACAGAGTTCAACAAATGCGATAGTCATCAAAATTTACCTCCTCCTTCTGCTCATCATCATCATTTGCCATGAGACATAGATTTGTAACTTCTTCGTCATTCGAGTCACTATCATCGCAATTACCCCAAGAGGCTAGCGAATCCTTAAATATTACACTTGAGCAAAGCAATGGGCATCCAATTAGCCTTGAATTAGGATCAATTAAAATCGGTCACTATTAGTTTCATAATCCATCTCATTTCATAACCCTAAAATCAATTTCATCCCAATTAGCCTTGGATTTATCTCTTCCATCTTTATCTTAAGGTAATCTAGGACAATCCAAGATAGTCTTCCAAAGTTGATAATCTACCAATTGAGTATAAATCATCATTCTCCCCTTCCAATAGCTATAGTTATTCTCATCAAAGTAATGTGGTCTATTTGTAGATTGACCTTTCATAAGCTTGATAAAGTGGTAATCATGATCGTAATACCTAGACGATTATGTCACAATTCATTTAACCTAAGCTCTAATACCAATTGAAAGACCACTAATGTTCTACACCAAGCGGGGGAGGGGGTAAAATTAGCCTTTTGTTAGTTTTTTAACTAATTATTTCATTAATTAGATTTCCTTAAAGTTTATCGTTGAAGATAAGAATCAATATAACTGCAGAAAGAGCAAATGCAAAAATTAAAGATACTACACAAAGATTTGTTGTTGGTTTTGAAAATTGTGCTACTTGCACCCCCAAGGTTTCTCCCCTTTAAATTTTTTCTCCAACCCTTAGGAAATGTCACTAGCTTTCGGGTGCTAGATCAACCGTTCCCCAAGCTTTTATCCAAGCTTGACCATTAGTTTACGGGTGCTAGCCAACCTTTACAAATACTAGCTTGCGAGTGCTAGTAAATCATAACTGAGCTTCTATCCAAGATCAAACAACTCAAGTGTGACTCAGACTTGAAACTTTCATTTACTACAACCGACTTATGAGAGTTCTCTTACAAAAGAAAAGGAAGAAGATATTTCATGAGTAGCTAAGCCTTTTCTTTTGTCAAGGTTAAGATCTTAAAGATTTGTTGAAAAAGACAGTTTTCTATTTTTATATCAGATTTGGGTGGGCTTCTTAAATTCAAATTGTGTGTAAATCTCGGTCATCCAATTCTATTGTAGCGAACCAGATTTATTCAAAGAATCATCTCTTTGAATCGATGAATAAACACTTTGAACCCAAAATCAATTCTTCATCTAAGTAGGCTCTTTATCTATATTTGTTGATTCTTTTGAACAGAAATGCTCCATTCTTCCTTCTGTTAGAACAGATCAACTTTAACTTTGTTTTGTACTCACGCATCTAGCCATCCATTATCCATTATCAGATTTGGTTGAACTTCAGATGATATCCATCACTGAAATACGATGTATGATGATATAATAGTCTTCGAATATTTGGCATGTACGATAGAATAAGTATCTTTGAATATTTAACATGTCCGATGAGAAATATGAAAATAGCCCTATCTTTTCATTCTCTATGAGTGAGGTATATTCTTCAATTCAAAACAATCAAAAGTTACATTGGGCAAATAATAGATGGACTACACAATTTCAGTATGTATGATATCATCGAAATTAGTTAACGATCTTAATCCCTTGAGACTAAGAGAATGTGTTTGAGTATTTGCATGTTGATTTGTGGGAAACCTAAGTTGTTCCAACACATAGTGAGAACAAGTATTTTTAGTGTTTGGTTAATGAAATTAATAGAAAGATTTGGGTGTTTCTTTACAAACAAAGAATCAAGCCTTTGTTAGATTTAAAGAATGAAAAATCTTAGCTAAAAATCAAAATATGAAAGTAAAGTTTCTTTTAATTGATAATGGCCTTTGATGTGGGAGGTAACTAAACTGGTAAAGGGCCCATCTTGATAAGGCCTATTTATGAGAAGGCCCAACAATCCCATAAGCACATCAAGAAGTAAATTGACAATCCTCGGTGTTCCTCCTTAAACCTACTCTATTAGAGGCCGAAGAGAGTTACCTTGAATACCATTTTTGAGGACCAACACATGAGGTCCCTTTGAGGTCGACCACATGCATTCCAACGACAAAAGCTTGCTATCACCCCCTCCTAACAAAGAGATACACACAACAACCACCGCATTCAAGTGGACTATATGGTTACCTATTACATCATTGGGAACATAAGGTTATATCCTATGTTACCACTATAAAAAAGCCTGTTTGGCCAGTGTAAATGGGAGGAATACAAGCTCTTTATATTCTTTGGGCCACACCTACACTTGCCCACTCTCACCATCACCAACATTGTTGTGTTCCTCTCCCCTCTAGAAATTGGATGGTGTGAATCGAGGGATCGAGCCACAATTCGTAGCCCCTGTTATTACTTGGTTCCATCATTTGCATCATCCATTGGAATATTTTTCACATCCATTAAGAAGCTTTTTCGACTATAACAACTAAAGAATGATAGGAATATCCGAAGATGCCTATACCACCTTCCCCCATGAAATAAGACACGACATAACCCCCCTATGATCTCTCAGCCTAAAAAGACGAGCAACAGCAAAAATGCAGGTTACCCCCTTTACTTGCACTACGGGAGGGTAGCCTAGGTGCACCGCGATTTGTCAAAAACTCTCACCTCCCATATTTAGAGGAAATTCACAATGAACTCCGAGGGAGAAGAACAAGGCACAGGGAGTCGCCAGAAACAATAGAGTAGAGGGACATTAGTATGAGTAGAAACTGCGACTAATGCTTAATATGATGGATGTCACAATGAAGTAGGAGAAATGATTAATTGGTTTAGTGCAACGATTTGAGGCTGAATTTTGCTAAGTTCTAGGTTATACCGCCTACATGGATGCCTTAAAAGGACCACGACCCAGTATCTACTCTTGAGAGGAACACTCTATGAGACACCCCTAGACTAAATGTGAATGTGAATACCCAAGGGTTCGTGGGCGAGGTCTCGGCAACAAACCGGAAGAAGGCTACCATAGAAGGCTCATGGTCAAAGTACGCTTAGAATAGAATGAGATACCAAATGACTTACCAAAAAATACGCACCTTCGGTGTTACGACAGTAATTGTGAGATAAGAAGGATCCTATTATTTTGTATGAAGAAGGATACTGGTTGATTATGGAAGTTTGACGAACATCTTGTCCTTTGACGACCTCAATCAGATGGGCTTTGGAAAATCCCCGCTCAAACCCGTTGTTACTCCCCTCGTGGGATTGGTGAATCAAGGCCAAATCCCGAGGAGTCATTGAGTTGCTCATGGAGCTAGGGAAAGAAAGCAATACTATCGCGCAAGTCATTCAATTTGCGGTAGTTGAGGAACCCTTTAGCTACAACGCCATACTTGCAAGCCAAGCCTATATTAGTTTTTGGCTATCGTCTTCACCTACCATAAGCTCACGATATTTTCCATCACCTAGCGGAGTAGGAAGAGCGGAGGTACAAGGTGTTCGCCCCGTACAATTCCCTTTGGGACTTCCTGAAGGCAACTTCCTAAAAGAACATCTGCACACGAGCCTCTTAGCAGAACATCAAAGCAAATCCCATCGGTACATTTTTCAATTGGAGAAAGTCCACAAAATGTACAACCAACGGATGGAACGACCTTAAACCTTGGTCCAAAATTGGACTCCACCTCTATCATTCCCTAGATGAGGAGATCCTAGCTTGTTTGCGAGAACACGAGGTCGTCTTCACATGGTGTCTGATCCCTTCCAGAGCATTGGCCCCAAATTAGTTGAACACCAGTTGAATGTCCACCCCAACGCAAAACTTGTGCAATAGAAGAAGTGTAAGTTCTCCCCCAATAAGGAGCTAATCATCAAGTCTAAGGTCCAATGGCTACTTGAAGCCATGCACATTAAGGAAGTCCAGTATACTAGTGGCTGTCAAATGTAGTCATAGTCCCAAACGGAGGAAGCAAGTGGAGGATGTGTATTTACTTCATCAATCTAGACAAGAACTGTGAAAAGGATCCGTACCCGCTCCCATCTATTGACCAGATGGTAGACGCCACTGCCAAAAATGCCCTCTTAAGCATAATTGATGCCCATCATGAGATACCACTAGATTCCCTCGCCAAGGAATATCACATAAAAATCACATTTGTCACTTCACATTGGATTTACTGTGATGTGGTAATGCTTTTGGATTGAAGAATGTAGGAGCCACGTACCATCGATAAACCAGATATTCGACCTGCTCACTGGAGATTGCACGTAGGTTTATGTCGATGATATTTAGGGATGGCCAAATGGGACTGCGGGATTCGGGAATTTCCCGAATCCTGCAGTCCCGAGTCCCGAATTTCCCAAAATGTAGAGAAATTTAGTACTCGGTCCGGGACTGGGTATGAGGATCCCGTCCCGAAATTATTTTGGGACGGGATCGGGAATTGCAGTTCGGGTTCGGGAATTTCCCGAATTGTTAATTAATTTAAAAAAAAAACTATATCCTAATTCAGTAATTGTAAATTCAAATTCAATTGTAATTCATTTCGGTCATTCCTATTTGACTATTTCCTAATTGAGTAAATTGACTAATTCCTAATTTGAGTAATTTCTAATTTTCTAGGGTTCGCGTTCGCCGTTCGCTTGCAGCCTTGCACTATCGGCTATCGCAATCCCCGCTCCGCTCGACGCTCGCGTCCTCTTCTCTCGCAGTCTGTACGCTGTCGCCTTGCCTGTCTGCTCTTGTCGTCTCGTCGTCTCGCATTCTCTTCTCTACAAGCAGTCGTTGGCCCGCTGGAGTCTAAATTAAGCCTAGGGTTCGCATTTGCTCGCCGTTTGAGTTCGAGTTCGACTGTTGTTCGAGGTATGTATTAAGAGCTGCATTTTATATTCGTGGCTACAGTTCCTGCTAGTTTGTACGGTATTTATTGTTGTTATCAATAATTTGCTTGATGAGGGTTGAATCTTCAGTTTGTCTTCAGTTTGCTTGATGAGGGTTGAATGATTTGCTTGTTGTTATCAATGATTTGCTTGTTGTTCCGGCCGAATTATTTGCTTAGCAGCTATGCTTGGAATTTTGAAATGCATCTTTATAATAAGATCAGATTCCCTGCTTGGAAATGCATCTTTGAATAACTGTTTATGTTCTTGATGGAGAATTGACTGAGCATGGGTGTTTGAACTAAACAAAGATAAAGAAGATCCTCTTGAAACTATGCTGCAGCTTTACACCTGACAAGCTTCAGTTTGTGGAAAGGAATTTCTCTGTGAAAGAAGATCTTCGGGAAGCTATCTTAGAGCTCTATTCATGCTTGGAAACTGACTAAAGGATATGATGATAGTAAAGCAAAGAAACTGACTAATAAGTAATAACATTTCATAAGTGTATTTGTAATTTGTTCGTTGGGGATTCATTAGTTTAGTCATCAGGCCATCAGTGTTTCTGTTGCAATTGATATTTCTGATTATGTATTTTCTAATCTTGTAATTCTATTTATTATTGTAGATGTCAACACATCTTTCAGACTCTGAGAGGGAGGAAGAAGAAGAGGCCTATGATGAAACCAATGCTGAGCAGCTTGAAGAAACACCTTCGTCCTCAACAGCCCCAAAAAAAAGAAAGAATATGGCGCTACGGTCAAGTGCCTGGAAACATTTTCATCCAATTATAGGGCCAACTGGTGAGAGAACGGGAGAGGCGCAGTGCCAGCATTGCAAAATAATACTTCGTAGCTCTAGTCAAATCTCAGGAACTTCTGGTATGCTGAAACATATACGAAAGGCTTGTCCTAAGATTCCACGTGGTCCTACTGTTGTGGACCGGCTTCAAAGAAAAATGACGTTTGATGTTTCAGCAGGGAAGAAGCTAATGATAGATAGGTTTTCAGTAAGACGAATCCGTAGATTGCTTGCAGAATTTATTATTCTGGAAGAGCAACCGTTTCTGATTGTGGAGAGGCCTGGTTTTATTCGGCTTATCAGAGGGTTAGAGCCAAGGTTTAGAATGATAGGAAGGAAATCAGCACAGCGAGATTGCATGGGCATATATGTGTCTGAGAGGAATAATTTGAAGAAAAGTCTTGTGGATTTAAGTCCTAGGATTTGTTTGACCACGGACACGTGGACCTCTCTGCAAAATATTTCGTATCTGTGCGTTACAGCACATTTCATAGACACGAGCTGGGTACTACACAAGAGAGTTATTGGATTTCGAAAGATTGTGAGCCACACTGGTGTAGCACTTTCAATGGTGATAGAGCAAGTGTTGAAGGATTGGAAGCTGAATAAGGTTAACTAACTTAACTTGCCTTTCTTATTATTTCTTTTTTTTTGTTTTATAGTTTTATATTTTTGTTTCTTAGATGTTCAATGGATTTAGTGATACATGTTTGACTTCTTATGTAGGTTTTGATGATCACCGTCGACAATGCAACAGTAAACGACAAATGTTTGGAGACATTGAAGAATAACATGCAGGTTAACATGGATGTTGATTTTGATGATGATGAATTGGACAAAGACATTGGGCCAAAACCCGAATCCGTCTTGAAAACCCGAATACCCGAATACCCGACATTTTTGGGTAATCGGGAATTCGGCCTTCGGGTTTCCCATTTTCCGATTTCCGATCCGAACCGATTGGCCAACCCTAAGAAAAATAGTATATATGTCTAAGTAATGATTTTACGTTTAGGGAATAAATTCCGCCCTAATCAGTTTACGAAAAATTATAATTCTATGATTTCTTTCTTTGCATAACCTTTTTGTTTGATCCAAAAATAAAGTGCACATATGCTTACTATAATATTTTCATGTTACAGAAATGGCACACATTGCGAAATTGGACTTTAATGTATTAGATATTTTGGGAGTAAATTTCTTATCATGAGTTCTAGATGCTGAGATCCACCTAGAGGCAAAAAGCTTAGGTGAGACGATTAAAGCTGAAAATAAAGCAACACCACAAGATCGAGATAAAACGTTGATCTTCTTGAGGCATCATATCCATGATGAACTCAAAACAGAATACCTGACGATAAAAGATCCATTAGAACTATGGACAAATATACAAAAAAGATACAGACACAAAAAATATGTGCTACTACCGAAGGCATGATATGATTGGACCCACTTGTGCCTCAAGGAGTTCAAGTTCGTTAGTGAGTATAACTCAGCGTTATTTAAAATAACGTATGTTCTGAAATTATGTGATGAAAATATCACAGACTCTGATATGCTGGAGAAAACATACTCTGTATTTCATGCCTCCAATATGGTTCTACAACAACAGTACCAAGAGCAAAAATTTACTGAGTATTCTGCACTCATTTCATGTCTGCTAGTGGCCAAGCAAAATAATACATTGCTCTAAAGAACCACCAAGATAGACCCACCGGGTCCAAGCCATTTCCAAAAGCAAATGGTTTAAATGTCCAACGACAAAATCGTCAAAGACAAGATCAAAGAGGCAGAGACAAGTATTTTCGTGGGCGTTACTCAAACAGGGGAGAGAGGTAGATAGAATATTGATAAAGTACCCTCAAGGAAAATAGGTGGGCTATAACACATTTGAAAATATGAGGCCAAGTGTTACCGTTGTGGTAAGAAGGACATTGGTCCAGAATATGTTAGCCCAATAAAAGAGCTGTTGTTGAATATTAAGCATCCATGAAAGAGCCAAAATTGGCCCAAGAGGCCATACTATAGAAAATGAGACAAATTTTGTCCAACCCATAAAAGCCCTAGAAGCATTTATTAGCACAAAATTGACCGCATATGATTTATTTGATGTTGATCAATATGATCTCCTATAGGAGTTGTTTATCGCGTTTTGAGACTAATTATGAGTATTTTCTTTATTTGGATAAGTTTTATGATTAAATATTATTCCAATATTTTTTTTGTTTAAGATAATTATCTCATTTTACTAATCTTATACGTTCATTTCTCAAAAGCAAAGCTTAAAACAAAGCAAAGCTCAGCTAAGTAAAGCTCAAAGCAAAGCTCAAAAGTAAAATTCAAAGCAAAACTCAAAGCAAAGCTCAAAGCAAAGTAAAGTTTAAAGCAAAACTCAAAGCAAAACACAAAGTAAAACTCAAATGCCATGTTTTTTACGATTGTTATTTTGATGAGTCTGTCTTCCCACTATTAGGGGGAGTAAAACATGTGCCAGAAGAACAAAGGGATATTATATGACATAACCAAGAATTATCCCATTTTGATCAGCGATCAAATGAATGTAAACTAGAAGTTCAAAAGGATAATAATTCATTTGCAGAATATCAGAATTATCAGTCAATTGGTTGTAAAATCTCGCAACCTAGTTGTCAATGCTCCTATAAGGATTGATGTCCCAAAAGGACAAAATACCAACAAAACAACAAATGAATCTACATAATGCATGAAGCGTGGTAGACCAGTTGGTACCAAGGACAAAGTTCCCCGAAAGAAAATAGTCTCACTAGAAAATTTAAATCATAATGATCACCAATATTAGGCAGATCTAATGTACAATGACTCTCCTAAAACTCCCCTTCTGAAAAGGAAGCTCCATATGAGGAACCTAGTGAACATGGTCAGATGCCTGATAATAATGAGATCCCAATTAACTATATATTATCATGAGAGGTCTTGAATAGAAAGAAAACTATCGTCGGCAATCTTTTTGCGTATAAAATTGCTTTAAATTTCATCAAATGTGAAGATGAAATAGAACCACATTCCGTCAAAGAATGTCGACGTCGAAATATTTGGCCAAAGTGGAAAGAAGCAATAGAATCAGAGTTGAGCTCGCTCGAAAAATGCAAGGTCATCGGACCATTATTCAAACACCTAATGGCGATAAAGCTGTTGGATACAAGTGGGTATTTGTTCAAAAAAAGAAACAAACATAATGAAATTGAGCGCTACAAAACACGCCTTGTTGTACAATGCTTTTCCCAAAAACTCGGGACTAATTATGAGGAGACATATTATCCAGTCCTAGATGCAACTACATTCTAATTTTTTATTAGTTTAGCATCATCTGAAAAATTGGAGATTAATGGATATTGTTACAGCATATCTATATGGACCACTCAATAAAGAAATTTATATGAAAATCCCAGAAGGATTTGAAATGCATACAACATCTTGTGGAACCCAGAAGAATATCTGCTCCATTAAACTCCAAAAATTATTATACGGATTAAAATAATCTGGTCGAATGTGGTATAATCAATTGAGTGTATACCTTGTAAAACAAGGATATATCAATGATGTAATTTGCCCATGTATATTCATCAAGAAAAGCACTTATGACTTTGCTATAGTTGTAGTCTATGTAGATGACTTAAATCTTATTAAGACTCCATAAGTGCTCAACCAAACTGTAACACATCTAAAAGATGAATTTGAGATTAAAGATCTTGGGTAAACGAGATTTTGTCTTCATGTCTCAAAATGAATATTTGTGCATCAAACAACATATGCAAAGAAAGTCCTTAAGAACTTTCACATAAAGCATGCACATCACTTTGTCTACACCCATGGTAGTAAGGTCACTAGACCTAAAGAAATATCTATTCCGTACAAGAGATTATCGGTCCTGAATTACCA
>JAOWBN010059538.1:0-33402 GCA_028565015.1 Pinguicula moranensis
CATTGCCTATGCGGCTATGCCTGGTACTTCACTTCGCCTGCTGCAGTGTTCCCTGTTAATTGTTATATTACTAAGTAATTTGATCGGGATTCGGGTTTGTCCCAAACTTTACAGGACAAACCCGATCCCGACCCAATTAAAGTTCGGGACTGAATTTTCAGTCCTGAACCCGACCCAAAGTCCCAATTTTTCATGAAAAATTGGGACTCGGGACTTGGGACGATCGAGCCTCGGGTTTTCCCAAAGCCCGATTCCCGTTTGCCCACCCCCTAAGTGTCACTACACTATAGTTGATGAGATCAACTATTTTTTTCAAAAAGAATTGGCTGAGAACATGCTAACCTATCCGTATTAATGATGCCTTGTCTCACTAATACTATGATTAGGGACGTTAAGTATTGATAACTGTAATTAGAGTGATCCAATCATCATTTTGTGATACACTCTAAGTTATCAATGCTAGGCTTCACTATTTTATATTAATTAAAGAATATAAATAAACAAGTAGTGAAGGTTGCTACAATCATATATACAACATTAAAGTTTTAATACATAGGCCTCAGGTGATTGACTTAGGACATAACACTAACAGCTTTTCCCCTTTTGAGTTACTCATGGATTTATCTTTGAGAGACATGTTTATACCTACAAGAGAAAGGTTAGTAAACAAAAAATTCACCACTTCCTTATGTGTATGCACTCAAAGATGATCACTCAAACACTCGTGTATCACACAATTTGGCTTTTACCATCTCTTGAATCTCACCACTCTGCCTTTTACCTCTCAAGTATTTTTAATATGGTTTTAGCCAACTTCAGCTCGAACCTTTTCCTCAAGCTAAATGACAATCCGGGATGGACTAAAACTTGATTTGAGATTGAGAATTATAGAAGAAGAACTTTCCTTACTTAGACAACGGTGCAGTGGCCTCGGGTTTGAGTATGAAGAGGACTCAAACTCGTGACAAAACTCATTAGGACTCCTAATTGGATCCAACAACTTGAAAACAACTCAAGAACTCAAACTTGAATAGATCTCTTATTGGTTGTACAAAATTCGATGAAGCGCTATTTTCTGCCATGATTTTGTTTTTGAATCGGCTTTTCTTCGGCTTTTGAATTGATTTTTTTTTTTGAAAAACAGTAAGGTTACAACTCAAAAATTGAAGAACAATACAAAAGTAAAGATAAACTATCAAGCAATTTCTATCCTTGAAGCTACAATGAGCTAAGCAACCAGAACGTTGAATCATAGGGACAAAAACGTCCAAACCATGCTTCGATACCAACTTATATGAATCTTTGCCGAACTTGTGGCAAAAATTTACACCCAATTCGGTGATTCAAAACACATGATTAAAATGGACGAATTTGTTGTGCTTACGCTTGAAGATAACTTATGTCATCCAACTAAAAGTTACAAAAATTATAACCTAGAACGTCACCAAATAATTACCTGAAGATAACTTGTATCAACCAAGAATTAAGGATAAGTTTTAAGTAACTCGACGCCACTTAACTCAAAAGAAAAGATAAGTCGAAAGAATGGTTTAAAACCAAAAGAAAATACATTCTCACATAAAAATGCATAAAATTTTGAAGTCTTTAATAATGGGAGAAGGAGAAGAATTTTACGTGTTTCAAACAAGAATAAAATCATGTCCTACTAGGTAGGAAACATCCTAGTTTAGATAATTACTAATTAAGAAACAATCTAATCTAAATAGTTTTGGATAAGGAAAGAAATCCTTGGATAAGGAACGTGATGTTTGGATAATCACCATGGAGGAAACTTCCTTATATATTAAATCTCTTAATTAATTATGTTTCCTTTGACTTCGTCATGTTCACACCATGTCTTCTTGAGACTTCCTTAACCACATGTGGTCTTCATGTTGGGCCATCATCATGGGTCGTTACTTGAATCATTTTGATGGGTCTGGCTTCATCAATTGGGCCGCGAGACCCACTAAGCATAAATGGGCCATGGGGTCCATTTCTATCTTCTCGATCCAATGCTTCATGGATCATTAAGTTCAAGGTTTTTTTGAACTATTTTGCTCTTAGGCATGTAATTGGACCTTCCGGTATCCTTAATGGATCACACCATTTAGCTTCTTTCTCGCCATCTTTGGGATTCATTTGTAGGTTCACTTGCGCGTCCCCTTGACTTGGTGGTTTGGGTGCAACTAGGGTTGCATCATTTTCCCCTTCTTGAAAATTATTGTCCTTAAATCATCACCTATATCAAATGAAAGTAAGTCTGCAATATTGAAAGTAGCACTAATATTGTACTCACTATGTAGATCCAATTTATATGCATTGTCATTGATCTTGGCAAGCACCTGAAACGGTCTATCTACTCTTGGCATGAGCTTTGATTTATGATTCTGAAAATCTTTCCTTCCTCAGATACAACCATACCTAATCGCCTAGTTCAAATGTCACATTCTTTCGGCCCTTGTTGGCTTTTTTGACGTATTGAGATGTTCTCTTCTCAATATTGGCTCGTGCTTTCTCATGGATATTCTTGACAAATTCAGCTTTTTTCTATCCATCTAAATTCAATCTTTCACTCAACAGTAAATGAGTTAAATCCATAGAAGATAAATGATTCAAACCATAAACAATTTCAAAAGGTGAATACTGTGTAACCGAATGAATACCCCTATTATATGCAAATTCAACATGTGGTAAATATTCTTCTCAAGTTTTCAAGTTTGTAAATATTACGGCACGTAACAACGTTCCTAAGGTTCTATTGACAATTTCAGCTTGTCCATTAGTTTAGAGATGACTAGTAGTTGAAAATAATAACTTAGACCATAAAGTTTTCCAAAAGTAACTCAAGAATTTTGCATCCCTATCAGAAAAAATTATCCTAGGCACACCATGCAATTTAACAACTTCTCTAAAGAACAAATAAGTAACATGTTACTTAGTTTATGTTGTTTCCTTATTACAACTTGGTTTTTCGTTTAATTTTAACCCTAGAGAATAAAAAATTGAGTGTAGTGACGATGTGTTTGGTCACAGTTCTTATAAACATGGATTTTGTGTTATTGACTTAGATGGCGTTTATGATAATAATAGTTCATCGCTTGCTTTAGTTTCAAATGCTGATAATTTTTCTGAATCTGTTATATGGCATGCTAGACTTGGCCACATTGGTCCAGACATGTTAAATAGACTTGCTAAGGAAGGTCTATTAAACCAAGTCACTAAGGCTAAGTTGTCAGTGTGTGAGCCTTGTTTAACTGGCAAAGCTAGCACGAAATCTTTTGGTAAGGCTTCTAGAGCATCAAATCCTTTGGATTTAATTCATTCTGCCATTTGCGGGCTCATGAATGTGAAAGCACGTCATGGGGCTTCATATTTCATCACTTTTATAGATGACTACTCGCGTTTTGGACATGTGTACATGTTATCTTACCATTATGAAATGCTTGATGTATTCAAACGCTATATAGCGGAAGTAGAAAACTAATTGGATCGAAAAGTTAAGGCTTTTCGTATCGATAGCGGTCATGAATACCTTTTTGATATATTCAAAGGATACTATGATGAAAAGGGTATAATGAGATAGTTTACGATTCCTCATATTTCACAGCAAAATGATTTTTTAAAACGAAGGAATTGTACCTGGCTCTTCATGGTTAGGTCAATGATGACGCAAGCCAATCTTCCTAACAGTTTTTGGGGAGATGCATTACTTACGATAACCTACATCCTCAACAGAGTACCGAGCGAAAGCGTGCCCACCACTCCATGTAAGTTATGGAATGGAAGGAAACCCACTTTGGACAACTTACGACCATGGGGTTCAGTGTGCTATGTGCACAACCCAACCCACAAGCATGAAAAACTTGGTCCAAAAGCAACCAAGAGGGTGTTCATCAGATACCCTGAACATTTTGAAGGATATGTAATATTCAAAGAATACCTGAATGGAAGTAGGGATGAAATAGACAGTCTAAATGTCAAATTTGTATAGTATTAGTTCCCAACTATCGGTGAAATGAAACATGACAGTGAGTTGTGTGAGTTGCAGCAAGACATGCCATTATCTCATGGTGAGAGGAGGAATTTGTCCCACCAAATTACCTAGGATAGTGCAGTCCCACCAAATCACGGTGGAAACTTAACAAACGATGAGGATCGACATGAAAAATGGATAAGTCCCCAATCTTTCGTGGCCAAGGATGAGATTGGTTGTCAAACCATAAGCAATAATGATGTGATTATTAGCCCCACGAATCAAAGGGTTAGTGGGAGTGGTTCTTCTAACATTCAAAACTCCACGAGTCAAAGGGTTAGTTGGAGTGGACCCTCACCTGTACAAGTACACAATGAAGGTCCTAAACATACAAGGATGATAAAGTATCATCTCAAAAAATCCATATATGGTATTAAACAGTCTTCCATATTGTAGTACTTCATATTTCATGAGGCCATTACTTCATTTGGCTTTGCTATGATTGATGAATATCACTGCATGTATGTCAAGAAAAACAAAGGAAGAGATGTTTCTCTCTCTTACTGTTGGCTAAAAAAACATGAGAATGATCAACGCCACTAAGAAATGACTATCTTTTGTCTTTGATATGGGTGACATTAGGTACGTCCTAGGCATGGAGATCATCAAAATCCGTTATAAGAAACTCTTGAGTCTATCCCAACAAAATGAAATCTTAGAACGTTTCAGAATCTATTACCCCAAACCTAATGATACCCCAGTTGAAAAGGCTCTAGCACTAAGACTCAACCAATGCCCAAGAAAAGACAAGGAAAAAGAATAAAATGAGCAATGTTCCCTATGCCAGTTCATAGGGAGTCTGATATACGCCATGTTATGTACATGACCATACATCTGTTTCGTGGTTGGTTTGGTGAGCCGTTACCAAAGGAACCCGAGACCTGCTCATTGGCAAACTGTCAAGAGGATCTTTCGTTAACTTCATGGAACGAGTGATCTAATCCTATGTTAACAAAGGGGAGATCACTATGAAGCATATTTCTACCAACAAGATAATTGTTGATCCGTTGACCAAACCAATTCCTAAAGATGTGTTTAGAGTTCATATCATGAGTTTAGGATTACGTAGGGTTTGACATCATGGATCAATCTTGTTATAATAAGAACGAAATTTGTAATTGCATGATTATAAAATAAAGTCGATGTTTCTCCGCTTTCCATCGATCATTTATATGCAATCAAATTAGGCACAATAGAATGTCATGAGCCTTTGCGATTGGCCCTATCACACGAGTAATCACTCATATGCTTATGGAGCATGAAGGATGGGACTAATATTCTTAGAGAATTGGATGTGAAATATCAAGTCTTTCACATTAAAACTTTAAAGTTGAATTAAGAATAAATACTTAGTGTGTTTATTTGGGACTACGATTCGCATGGCATGAGAAACTGACATGCCCAAGTGAGTGGGAGTCATGCCAGAACACATATACCATACTGTGTAGCGCTATAAACTTTAAAGCCAAATGTAGAATTAAGAATAAATACTTAGTGTGTTTATTTGGGATACGATTCGCATGGCATGAGAAAGTGACATGCCCAAGTGAGTGGGAGTCATGCCAGGAGACATATACCACAATGTGTGCGCTATAAACTGACTGTGATATGAAATGACAAAAGTATTCCCTTGTTGTCATTGTATGATCACATGAACATACGTTTGTCCACTTGAACTTTTTACTCTTTGACTTATGACTATGACTTAAATTTGAAGCTTGATTATCCTACTTTAATATGTTACCCAAGGCCTATGAACTTTACTCTTTGACTTAGAACTATGACTTAAATTTAAAGCTTGATTATGCTACTTTAATATGTTACCCAAGGCCTATGACCATATACAGCCCAACATAGCATGGTAGTAACTAGTAACACAATCAAGCTGATATAGATTGTAATGAGTTATTAAGGAATAATCTTTCTTACTTCACCATATTAACTAGGTGATTATATCTAGTATATATTCAAATATTTTATAGCTTAAAAGGATGTGTGAGCTATCGGTGACACATGAAAAATTTGGGGTGTTTTTATTTTGAAAGTATTATGTTAGTTGGGTGGTAACTTAATACGAAACTACTATCTACTTGTTGAGTCGTGATATGTGAAAATGTATTGTGTTATGATAATACGGCTTACGTAGCCGAGTGAGAGATGTTGGACTAAATCGATGAGTGTGATATAATTATTGATAGACAACTCTTAGTTTATCCGTTTCCTAGTTTTAAGAAATTCGTGAGGGAGCGAGAAATTGCCTCTCCCTCCTCTATTTAAGGTGTACACGACCCTTTAGAAAAAAACAAAGAAGAAATCATAATTCCCATGCGTTGAGAACTACACAAATACATATTCTCTCTAATTTCTGCCTCACGACTTTCGAGAAAGAGATTTAAGTTGTGGAATTATACGGGGACTCTGGTAGCCTTCCATTGTTCGTGTTCATGGCATATTCAACCGAAAGTATTTTTCTATCATGCTTCCGTACCAATAGAGGTAACGACTCTTTTTAAATCTGCAAAGTGTTTGCAGGGGTTGTTGTGTACCACATTCATCATGGAGAACCATGAGTAATAGATGGCTGTATGTGCAGAGGCCAAACCATGAGTCTTAAGTCTGGCATCTCACACTCCGTAATCCTGACTTCTATCCTGCATATATGAGCTGATATGCAATGAGATCCAGGTCCGGGAAATCCATGTTCACAAGAAAGAAAGTTTAAATCATGCATCCAGTAGCAAAATATACATGCATTGTATGACGTTGCATAGAAGTAAAAGTGACAGTATTTAATAGAGTAGATATGAGATTTGGACACATGTCATATTTGAAATAACAAACAAAGCCATCTTTACATTTGATTTTTTTTTTCAGAGAAAGAGTTAATGAAGCCTTATAGAGCAGTGGATGTATTCTTACCACAAAAGCATCCATGAAAAAGAGTCAAGGGGCAGTGCACCGGAACAAAAAATGATGCACGGCAGCATACGCCTTAAGCAACTTCATGCATTGACTTGGGCGGCCACTCATACCTACATGAAAGCAAGTGAGGTTGAATATTAATATATTCTGGCAGGATAAAGTTACATAAGATAAGCTCATGATTGCATGTTAACTAAATGCAAGGATTAATTAATGTGAGTTGCATACTTCATTTCATACTGCCAGTAGTCACCACAAGAGCAACCTCCGTGATGATTACGATGCTTCTGTTCTCCATTTTTGCCAACAATTTAGCAAAAACATGACAATCCTCATATATCCTGAGATTTTTTTAATTCTTAATGTCTTCTCTTTCAGCAAACTCACCATGCTAAAAGCAATATCCAGTTTCTCACTGGTATGCAAGTGAGCTCTCCATTTGTTCTCCTTCAAGGTCTTGTAAGACAAAATTAGTATATGGAACGTAGCCCTCTGCATTCAGTCTCCAAGTTAGATGACTGTAACTCCTGATATATTACATTTGCCTGCGGGTGGGATTTATCTCCCAAGTATTTCTTTTCTATAAACACTTTTTCTCCCTTAGCCCGTCATTTTTCTCTCTCAGATTCACCTCCCAGAATTCTCCTTTTTCTTCCTCTGGCTCCCCTTTTTATAGGCAACTCATTGCTTATGTTGCATCATGAAAAGTGGACAGTTCATGGGGTGTGTAATGAGGCAAAGAAGTTTTCAGGAAGATTTTTCTGTCTATTGCGGCTACAGCCGTGTTGCTTTTATTCATTGTTACAGCCTAACTTCTCACTGGTCAAGCCTAATCATGTACAATGACCAAACTAACCTCTACCAATTAATTAAATACAAGTACAAGTTACAACATCCTCCCTCAAGTTGGAGCATGGAGATCCAGAATGCCCAACTAGTAAGAAAATGTCTGAATTTGTCGGTGCCAAGCGCCTTTGTAAAGATGTTTGCCACTTGTTGAGATGTATGAATATATGTGGTGGAAATAATACCGTCCTTCAATGCATCCATGACAAAGTGAATCGATCTCAATGTGTTTTGTTCGTTCATGAAACACTGGGTTAGCAACAATGTGCATCGCAGCCTGACTGTCACAATGGATCCGCATAGGTAGGGTAGGAGAAACTCCTAATGACAACAACAATCCACTCAACCATTTTAACTCACATGTGGTTGCTGCAAGAGAACGATACTCGGCTTCAGCTGACGAGCGTGACACAGTAACCTGCTTTTCTTAGTTTTCCATGAAATGGGGGACTCACTCAAGAAGACTATATATCCTATCACAAATCGACGTGTAAGGGGGCATCCTGCACAATCAGAGTCACAATATGCAGTGAGACACAATGATGAAGAATCACGTAATAAGATTCCTTGTCCCGGATGGCCCTTGAGATAACGCACGACCCGAAGTGCACCATTCCACTGCCCTTGTGTAGGGTTATTCATAAATTGAGCAAGTACATGAATAGCATAGCTGAGATCAGGTCTCGTAATGGTCAAATAAATAAGATGCCCAACCAACCGACGATACTTACAAGGTTGAAGAAGTAACGGTCGGGTATCCAACCCAAGTTGATGATTAGATTCCATGGGAAAATTAACAAGTTTGGATCCTGTTAGACCACACTCACTAATAATATCCAGCATATTTACGTTGGTTGAGAAATATTCCTTGAGAGTTGCGAGGAACTTCAATACCCAAGAAATATTTTAATACCCCGAGATCCTTCATCTTAAATTGTTGTCCTAAATAGTCTTTCACGTATATGAGAGTAGAAGCAGAATTGCTTGCAAGAATCAAATCATCTACATAAACAAGAACTTGCACACAACTGCTGCCACAAACAACACTAAATAAGAACTTGTCAGAAATGCATTGAACGAAGCCATACCTAGTTAGGGCAACCCCAAATGTGTCAAACCAACAACGAGGTGCTTGTTTGAGTCCGTACAATGACTTCCGGAGCCTACAGACTTGATCAGCCTTTGCTTGAAATCTAGGAAGACACTTCATGTATATTTCTTTTGCGAGATTACCATGAAGAAAAACATTGTGAACATTCATTTGATGCAATAACCATCCTTGTGAGGCAGCCACAATGAGCAATGTTCGAACGGTGACAAGTTTCGCAACAGGAGCGAACGTTTCATTGAAATCCACCCCTTCAGTTTGGTGATTGCATAAAATCGCCAAACGAGCCTTATTTCAATAGACCCATTTGTGAATGCGATATACCCATTTGCATCCAATGGCACGTTTGTTCGAGGCAACGATGTGAGTCTCGACGTCTTATTAGCTCGAAGAGCATCAATTTCAGTAGCCATAGCTGATCGCCATTCGGGAATTTTAATTGCTTCAGCAAAAGAACAAGGCTCATAACCAGAGGTAATAGCTGCCAAGAAGTGTGAGTGGGATGCAGAGAAACGTGAATAAGAAATATAATTCACTAGAAGGTAACGCGTACCGGAGGAGGCATTAAAGCAGAATCACGAACGTGAGGGGGTTTACTTGCCGAAATAACAGTGTCCACAACAAAATCACAAAGACGCACCGATGGGGCACTTGACCTGAATCCCCCGTACAAGGTGAGAGACCTCCTTTGTATTAGTGGTGCTCGGGTCACCTGGGAGCTCATCACATAACGCAGACTCATTCGATGGCAGCGAAGAAGCTAACAAATCGGGCAAATGCTCAGCGCACTCATTCGGTGCAGCAGGAGGCACGGATGGTGTGGTTGCCCAGTACACCGCATCATCAATCCCACAGAAAGATTCACTTGGAGCAACAGGTATCGAATCCAACGCAGGGGAAGAACAAGGAGAGATTTGATCCTCTTGCACGGCAAGGCTAGAGCCTGAGACATTCATGACGGCGAAGGGAAATTACGTCTCAACAAATTTCACATCGCGAGAGACAAGCAATTCATTTGTATCCAAGTCAAGAGCACGCCAACCACGCTTCCCATATGGATATCCAAGAAACACACATCGCCGAATACGAGGTTGAAATTATCGAATGTCTTTTGTCGAACATAACATAGACAACCAAACACTTTAAGCAACGTATAATCTGGTGAGCATCCATGCAAAATTTAGGGACATTTGTTCCCAAGAACCGAGCTCGGAGTTCGGTAATAAGGAATCCTGCAGTCAAGACGCATTCCCCCCACGAGCGAATAGGAACATGAGCTTGAAACATAAGTGATCGCACAACATTAAGAATATGCCTATGTTTTCGTTCTACTCGCCCGTTCTGCTGCGGCGTATCAACTATGGAAGTGCGATGAATGATGTCATGATCAAGAAAATAAGTCTTAAGTCTCACGAACTCACCGCTATTGTCACTTTGAATTGACGCACGACCATCATACAGAATTGAGGAAACAAGTGACCAACTTCAGTTTTCGACTCCATTAAGTAAATCCATAACGCACGAGAACAATCATCAACAATTGCAAAGAAATAACGAGCACCAGTAGTAGATTGAATACGATAGGGACCCCAAATATCACAATGTATTAAATCAAAACAAGAAGCAGAACGATTTGGACTGTCAGAAAAACAACATCGAGTATGTTTTTCCTTAACAAAAATGTCACAATTCTGCAAAACATCGGAACCCGAAATCCCTGAAATAAATTTCAAAGCTCGACTAGATGGATGACCCAACCTTCTATGCCACACATCCTGATGAACTGCAGCAGAGGCTCTAACTTTTCTCAAATTCTTCAAGTAGTAAACCCCGCCACGCTGTGTCCCCATTCCAATCACCATCCTCGTAGAAAGGTCCTGTAAAACTCATGACTGATGAGTAAACGAGGCAATACAGTTTAATTGTTCAGTAAGTTGTGAAACAGATATTAGAGAACATTTTATAGATGGGACTAAGAGCACGTCATCCATATGGATGTTATGCCCCAAGTTCGCCACTCCCTTTCTATTGGAAATTGTGGAGTCACCATTCGGCATAGTGACATTGCAAGGAAAAGTGTTTTCACAGAGAACAATTTACTGCGGGTCCCGATCAAATGTTGTGAGGCCCCCGTGTCGAGGAGCCATTCCTTCTTACCAGTCATTTTATCACCAAAAGCCCCAGGACGATGAGCATTAGCCGCCTCAAACACGGTTGCCCATTGATCCAGTGTGAGATCGGGCAGAGAAGACAGGCTAGTTTCGGGGTGCGACGCAGTGGCAACATTCGCTTGATGATCATTCACTGACCCTGTATTGCCGTGGCCACCATTCCAGCCAGTATTGCTACCCCTTCGTCCACCACGACCACCCCTCTTGCCACGTCCCCAATTTTCCGGATAACCATTAAGCTCATAACAATTTTTTATATGATGCCCACGACGCTTACAGTGAAAACATCGATTTTCTTCATTTTCATCAGGAAGGGGTTGACGCCGACTCTGAGCAGTGAACGCAGCAGCTTCAACTTGGGATTCGTTACTACGAGTAATGTTTAGTATAGTCTCCTCTTGCATAACCAAAGAATATACTCGCATCAAAGTTGGCGGCGGATCCAAGCCAAGAATCTGAGATCTCAGCATGTTATAGTGATTATCCAGCCCCATAAAAAATTGATGTAATTTTTCGTCGTCACTCCTCTGCTGAACTTTTTCAATGACGTTACAGGAGCACCCCTCGGTTAGGCAAACCAACAAAGGTTCATATGTTGTAATTTTATCCCACAAAGGCGTGAGACGCCCAAAATACACCGCAAGGGACTCACCTTGTTGCCTGCATCCGTTCAAAGCAGTTTTAATCTCACAAAGACGAGCACCACTACCAATTG
This sequence comes from Pinguicula moranensis, assembly GCA_028565015.1. Lineage (NCBI taxonomy): Eukaryota > Viridiplantae > Streptophyta > Magnoliopsida > Lamiales > Lentibulariaceae > Pinguicula > Pinguicula moranensis. The sequence continues at coordinate 11,799 of JAOWBN010059538.1, forward strand.
AGAATCTCTCTCGCATATATGTCCACAACAGGGCCACGTTTTCACGATATGAGATTGTTTTTCTCAATTGGGGCTCAACAGTATTGAGTATCCAGGACTCAAGCAAGGATTGAAGGGTCATCCACTCCTCCAAATCATCCTCACCGGTCGGGCGAAGAACCTTCCCTTCTATGTACTTCCATTTTCGTAAACTACGAAGAGCAACTCACACAGCCAAAGCCACTCTTCATAATTGTTACCTCGAAACACCACTGGGGTGATGACATTTCTAGGATGATCGCTAGGAGGAAATCCACAAGGAATGGCCGGTACGACCCCTCCAGCTACAGCGACAACATTTTTATGGGGTGCGTCTGCCATGGTGACGATACCAACAATTTTGAGAAGAATCTTTACCAAGCAACGAATCAAACAGAGATTGGTGAGGCTCTGATACCATGTAATGAGCCAAAGAAGTTTTTTGGAATATTTTTCTATCTATTGCGGCTACAGCCGTGTTGTATTTATTCATTGTTACAGCCTTAACTTCTCACTGATCAAGCCTAATCATGTACAATGACCAAACTAACCTCTACCAATTAATTAAATACAAGTACACGCTACAACAGGTTGAATTGTCCCTCTATCAGGTATTTTTCCATGTGCATAAAGGTGGAGCGGTGGTTTTTGTCTTTGTTGGATGTGATTGTTGAGGTGGCCGAGTGGGTAGTTTTTTTGGGCACATCAATGGCTTCTTCATGTTTCCCAGCTCTCCCAAGAAGATCAACCATGCAACCATCAGGATCGATGCCAAATTGCCTCTTAAGTGATTTAAAGTAATATTGCAGCATGGCTACAGGCAAATAGAACTCCAAACATTGTGACGTAGTTTGGCTAAGTCCCTGAAGCTTCATCGAATCAATTAAATCTACAACTTTTTGGTTGTAACCATTTTTGGCATAGCCTAATATCAGGTGCTCCAAGATATAACATCCTTTACAGACATCCAAGTGATATGCACATGAACTTGCTTCCCCAGTTCCAGTAGTGCTAAACTGGTGGAAGCTCGCAAAATCTAGTTACTGTTGACTGATCAGCCCAAGCCAGATCTCTTCATTCTTATGTACAGACAGATTCAATGACTCATCACCATCACTATTCTGTGCGTACCCACCAATAAACTAGATCGGAAGTATCCATATCGTCAAATATGTGAAGTGCAGCTTGCAATTCTCCAAATTTAGAATAGATATCTATTAGAGCACTTGGAACAAAAACATCCAACTCCAGACCAACCTTGTATGCAACTGTGGAATTGTTTGAGGTTAGAAAAATCCTCACAAGCTCTCAGAAATGAAGAGTATGTGTACATGCTGGGAATAACTCCATCTCTAAGCATCATAATCAACATATCAAAGGACTTAGAATTATATGCAGCAATCAATGAAGCATCATAATCAAAATTTGGTCAGATGGCCAGACCTAGAAGAAATCAAAGAAACAGTATTCTCAATGGACAGTGACAGTGCACCTGGACCGGATGGGTTCACAGGACACTTCTACAAAACCTGTTGGGACATAATCAAATCAGATATAAAAGCAGCAGTTCACTCATTCTTCGCAGGGAAAAATCTACCCAGCTCTGTAACTAGCACCCTACTCTGCCTAATCCCAAAAACTGATAATCCAGAAATTTGCTCTGACTTCAGACCAATATCCCTATGCAATTTCATAGGAAAAATCATTAGTAAGATAATCTCGTCAAGACTAACAACAGTCCTCCCACTCATCATCTCACCCCAACAAAGTGGCTTTGTTAAAGGAAGAACGATAACAGATAATATTCTATTAGCCCAAGAAATGCTACATTTCCTAAACAAGAAACAGGAAGGATACAACATTGCAATAAAACTTGACATGGCTAAAGCTTTTGACCGAATATCATGGTTCCACATCATTAAAACCTTGCGCGCGTTTGGCTTTTCAGAAACATTCATAGACATGATTTGGAGGTCTATCTCTTCATGCTGGTTCTCTGTTCTGATTAATGGGATAACACATGGATATTTCTCGTCATCTAGAGGACTGAGGCAAGGAGACCCTCTCTCCCCAGCTCTCTTTATCATCGCATCAGAGGTACTTAGTAGGAACTTAAACCACATAATCCTCGATCAACCAAACCTGCAATATAGAGTACCAGTAGGATGTTTAGGATTGTCCCATCTGGCCTATGCAGACGATATTATCATTTTCACCAGAGGAACCAAAAAAGCACTTTCAACCATTCTCAAAATTATAAAAGAATATGAACTCTGTTCGGGTCAGATGGTAAATAAATCAAAAAGTAGCTACATAATCTCGGACAAAGCCCCAAGCTCCAAAATTCAGGCTATAACCAATCACATAGGAATCAAAAGAAGCCTGCTTCCGATCACGTACCTAGGCTGCCCCTTATATACGGGGCGGAAAAGAGCTACACTATTTACCAACCTTATACACAAAATTGAAACAAAACTAGAAGGGTGGAGAGGAAAATACCTATCAATAGGGGGTAGGATTACACTACTAAAATCTACATTGACAAGCATCCCTACATATCTACTTATGTCCCTACAACCAAACAAACAAACAATTAGGCAAATTGAATCTAAATTCGCAGATTTTTTGTGGGGATGGGAAAACGACAAGAAGAAACTGCACTGGAAGAACTGGAAAGACGTATGTCTCCCAACAGATGAGGGTGGACTAGGCATAAGAAGAATAAAAGACATGGTCACCGCATTTAATCTCAAACTCTGGTGGGAAATGAGGCAAGGGGAATCACTTTGGTCAAAATTCATGAAACAAAAATATAATCATAACATTCACATGCAGGATAAATCCCCACAATCCCACACATGGAGAAGAATCAAAGCATCACAACAAATAATGACACCGAACACAAGATGGGAAATTGGAAGGGGAGAGATAAGCTTCTGGTGGGATAAATGGAATAATGGGCAAATACTAGCCGACAGCCACACAATAAGAAACCCCAAAGCAATCGTTAAACAATTCATAGGAGACAATCAGTGGAACATTCAAGCACTAAAAGAAGAGATCCCAGATGAACCAAATCTCATTAAAAAAATCATTGCTACACCGATAGTTGAGGGGAAGGATCTACAGATTTGGGAAGCTTCTGACGATGGAAGATTCAGTACAAAATCTGCATGGAACATGATCAGGCATCGAGGCCCACCACGGGGCAAATACCGTAGAATATGGCACTCACATATACCCATCAAAATCAGCTTCCACATGTGGAAAATATTACACAATATAATTCCGGTGGACGAAAACATCAAAAAAAGAGGAATAAATATGGTATCCAAATGCTCCTGTTGCTCCATTAACCCACAAGAGGAATCCACACAGCACCTATTTGCACTAGGGGAGCTAGCAAACATAGTATGGAACCATTTCGACACCATATTTAACATACCGCAATCATCGCAATCGATAGAAGAAAGACTAACCAAATGGAAAAACGCGAAAGGCGGAAGAACAACAAGATACATTCAAAAGTTGATCCCAATAATCATCTGCTGGGAGATATGGAAGAATAGATGCTCAAACCGATACCAAGAAATGCGATTATCTGCCAATGCAACCATCGGGGCTGTTACCAGCCTAATTGCTGATATAGTCTCATGCACACAATTACATAAACCAACCAAACCTCCAGAAGCGAGAGCCCTGGAAAATCTTAAAATCAAGCTACTGGCTCCAAAGAATATAAAAATGAAGGAAAAGCTTAAATGGTCACCACCAACTACAGGGTTCAAGCTTAACACTTATGGCATATGGTCCACCGGGCAAACATTTGGAGGAGGACTAATCAGGGATGAACGAGGACACCTGCTGCTGGCATTCACAATACACCTTAAAAGTGCCTCAGAAATAGAAGCAGAAGCTGATATCCTCCTAAATGGAATACAGCAATGCACCCAGCTTGGTCTTACAAATATGGAAATTGAAACCTCATGTGCGCCACTCCTACACAGCATCAAAGATAGAATAAACTGCAAATGGAGAATCAGAAATCAGGTGAAGCACATTAATCGGCTATTGGCGACACATGGATACTCAACACCATCTCTCTGCACAAAGACTGGTAACAAAGCAGCTATGGAACTGGCAAGATCGGGAAGCACAGAGGGGGAATTTATGTTCGCTTCGGTGGCATCCCTACCCACACACATTCAGAATACTTTGAACAATGACAAGAGATGCTGACGCAAAAGGAAGAGTGCTTCATTTTATTCTTATTTATCTTGCACACCTTAAATGTAAAAAGAGGTCGTTTCTGCCATACTCTTTCCTACACCCGGATTTTCCTTGCCCAAGGTTTGTCGGGGTAGGTTTTAAGGAGGTGGGGAAACCTCCTCTTTCGTATACTAGATATGAAGGGACAGGAGATGTCCACCATGTACTGATTTCGTTATCAATAAAATGACAATTTCTGGGGAAAAAAAAAATAAAAAAAAAATCAAGTCAGGTTATTTAACTTAAGCGACATATAGTCAGTCTTTATCTAACACACGATTGATATTAAGAAGACTATGTAATTCAGTTCTTCCTCTCAAAATGTCAGCCTTTATTTGGCGACTTATGCAGAATAGAGTTCCGACAATGATGAATTTATAGAATAGAGGAATTACGATACCAACTGCGGATCTAAACTTCAAATTTTGCTTACAGAGAACTGAAATTGCGAGTCACCTCTTTGCAATATGCTCTGTGAGGCAGGAATTTCTTGAATTTTTAACCCACTTAAATTTTTTATTTGGACACCACATTGAATGATATTGTCCATTGGATCTAAGCCCTAATTGATTTGTTTTTGGAGCCCCAAAAGGCCTCATTCAATATTTGTGGTGTCCAACTTATTAAGGACTCTTTTTTCTTCATATTTTTCTTGTGTGGGACTCAATTCAACACCCTCCCTCAAGTCCAGTTGGGCATACGCGGTTGAGACTTGAATTTCAGAGGCCAACCCCATTTCCTTAGGGTTATCAAGACCAACACAAACCCAATATCGGGGCAACCGCACCTCAGGGACAATAATCGGGAACTCCATGGGCCAGGCTACAAATCAATCCCCGCTCTGATACCATCTTGAATTTCCATCCCACTTAATTTTTTATTTGAACATCACATTGAATGATATTGTCCATTGTGTCTAAGCCTTAATGTTTTTGTTCTTAAGGTTTTTATTTCCAAAAGGCCTCATTCAATATTTGTGGTGTCCAACTTATTAACTTTTTTCTTCATATTTCTGCTGTATGGGACACAATTCAACAGAATTGTAAGCCACCTTCTACAATTGGCTGGGATCGGTCTGCATGTTACATGCAAAAATCCAAAACAATTATGAATTACACCTTCAAATTAACAAAAGCAGAGGATCGGACAACAAATTTATGTGCTTATGGTTATGGGTTGTAGAATCAGATATGAAGGAGAGCAAGTCAACAATACTGCCGAGATACTAGAGAAAATTCAGGTGCGAATCTGGCTTTGGCTAAAGACACGGCGTCAGTTGTCGGCCGGCATCACAGTGCCAGACTGGATGAGTGCATTGATTGTCTGTGGAAGATTCAGATTGTGAAGAACGATAAGTTGAATCTACACTATAGAAACGACTAACGAGAAAACGAAAGGGCTGACTTGTAGATACACTTAAAATAAGGAAAAGATGGATTTCAGCGTTCCCAGTCTATCAGGTATTGATTCTCTCGACAATCAAAATATTAATGACAACAATGAAATACATTAGGAAATTAATTTATCTAAGTGGGAAATTCAACTGTCAAAAAGTCATCACTATTAGAATATATAAGAGAATGCCGCCTTACAATCAATTACCTTGGTACTAAAGTTTTTATGAGAGTGGCTCATATTCAATTGTAAGTTGGCCTATATGCGCATTCACACCCAGGACCCGTGCCCGTTTACTGTTGGGCTGGGTTCGGGGCCCGAACACGATTAATGTTGGGTCGGGTCTACTAAAATTTAATAATCACAACATATCGTGTACGCACAATTCTTTATAATACTAGTAAATCCACGTTCATCTAAATTCAAGGTTTTGTTACCGTTATACGTGGCAGAGTGACTTTTAGGTACCAGTTATCGTCGAAACATCGTTCAGTACATGTATCTGGTATCATAAAAATACGTTTAATAGCATTGGTATACTGATTATGCCGACAATTTGTTTTATCACCCTTAGGAGCAAGCAATTTGCAAGTGAGTAAAAATTTATGAAAGCTCTAATTTTACCAGAAAAATTCTTATGCCTTTTTTGTTTTTATTGTTTTGCTCATAGATTTAGTGCTACTTCAAAGTCTCAGCTTCGAGTGGAAGGTTTTTTTGACAACTTATCAAAAGTTGCAAATATGGGAGTATCCTGTAAGTGTCTGTTTGGTAGACGGGTCAGTGGGTCATAACTCGGTGGTTTTTGCGAGTTATTTACACACAAATACTATTGATACATACCTTCGCGTAATCCTCCACTCGATTGAGTTATCTTGCGACCTGAGATAACTCAATTCTATCTCCCCAAAAGTCGTCACCCAGATCTTGGGCGGTTTTCGTTAGCCCTGCTTTATCCCGTGTTCTAGTTACCAGTGTATCTTCATCTTTAACTAATAATTACGGTTGTTACTGATAGGCTTGTTTTGCACCTACTTATTACACCTATTTTATCTCAAAAGTTGTCACTTCACAATAAAAACAAGTGCTTTTATAGACTCATTTTTTGTCTTTTGTAAGGGCATAACATAAGTATCACATGAAAGCGAGAACAAAAGAAAAATGCTTATTGGAGTTAGGCCACAACCCCGTATGCTACAGACTGGAAAAATGTTTGATACATGTTGGCGGGAAAATGGATTGTCCTACTTGTACGGTAATTAATGGGAGGACAATTATACCCCTGGTTTTGGAAATATCTACGATAGCTTCCTTGAGAAGCTATTGAAGTGCGTAGACATATAAAAAGCGAAAATCGAATCCATCCAAACATTTGGCTGAGAGCAAAAAGGGACTACCAAAATAAGAGCATAACCGACCTGAGGGAGTGTTCTAAACTATGGCTTTTACTTTATTTCCCAGTACGGAAGCCTGTATTTCAACTATGAGCTAAACCCTCTCACTAGGGAAATATGTAGCCCTATGTGTATTTTGCATGATAATGTGTTTTGAATGTTTAGTTGTTAACTTAATACTATGGTTGTTTGTTTGATTGCTTTTCAGCTTAAACTTGTATTTGCTTGACAATCAATTGTTAGCATTTAGAGGAGAACTAGCTGGATTACGGTACAACATCAAGCCTTAAGAATACTAAATTCAAGAGATGAGCATTCGTGGGAACGGTGCCGTGTGAGTGGATTTCATGAGGTAAATGTCCCTTGACAGGTCGTGCGAGATTCGAGAGAGGAGCATGACTGTGTCGAGGAAGGACTTCGTGGAAAAGTACATCTCGGTATGTTAGGTGCGAGATAAAATAAATGAGTACCTGCAGCACTACATGAAATGGCTGATTCTTTAGAGAAGTAACTGTAGAGGCAAATATACTGGACAACTAGGTTGACAAATCTAATAAACAAACTGATTAACGATTCTCACATGTATGCACGTATAGATGAAGTCAATTCCCTAGATCTACAACCAAGAAGTTATCCTTTAATTTGTGTTAGTTAAACGATTGAAAAATACCCAACAAATTTACTTAGCTTAATTGGGTTTCATGCGTTGGAAATTAGTATCGACTCACCCTAAATTGTTGTTTGTCCAAATTGCATGCAAACAAGCTATAGTGGATGCTTATTAGCTTAAATCCTCGTGATTTGACACTCGACATTTTCACTTTATTACTTGTTACAACTTGTACACTTGCAATCTTCGTTGATGCACAGTTACCAAATTAACACAACAAGTTTTTGGCACCATTGCTGGGGATTGTTAGTTTAGATAATATAAACATCGAGTGAGTTAGTAGTTAGATTGGACGTTTGTTTTCTATTACCTTACCTTATACTTGTTCATGTGCAGGGTGTAAATGAACCCATCTGGTTGTGAAAATTCAGATTCGGGAGATCCGGAGACTGACAAAACCGCTAGAGCATGAAGAAGAGCGCAAAGAGAGGCACGAAGACAACAGAGAAACAGGGCAAACCAAGATGATGAGGTAATTGTAACTGAGGTACAATATGAGGATGATAGGCCCATGGAAGAATTTGCTTTACCTCAAGCTGAGGAAGAAGCACCATATATTACAAGACCTGCCATCCAAGCTAATAACTTTGAGCTAAATCCAACAACCATTCAGCTACTGCAACAATACTCGACATATGGCGGGTCTGCTACAAATTATCCAAATTCACATGTGAGAGCATATGTTAAAATTTGTGACACCTTGAAGTACTCTGGAATGACCCAAGAAGCTATCTAGATCAGACTTTTCCTATTTTTCTTAAGAGACAAAGCAAAGAAATAGCTTCAGTCACTACCATCTGATTCAATTCGCACATGGGATGACTTGCGAAAGAAAATTCTGATACAAATTCATGACTGCGAGAATTTTGAGTGAAATTACTTCATTCACGCAGAAGGATTCAGAAACTCTATATGAAGTCTGAGAGAGATTCAAGAACTTATTGAGGAACTACCCTAATCATGGACTATCTCATTGGAGGCAAGTTCAAGTGTTTTACAATGAACTGAAAAGCACCACACGGAGAGAAATCGATGCTACGGCCAATGGTACTTTCATGAAGAAATCTTATAATGAGGCATATACCTTGTTTGAAGCGATGGCTCAAAATTGTTATAGGTGGCCAAATGAAAGAGAATGTCATAAGAAAACAACTGGAAAGTATGAGGTTGACAAGGTGGATGCATTGATAGCAGCTATGCATGTTATGAAGGTACAAATGAAAAACTAGATGTCTTAGGGAACAACAACAAAGGCTATTATGATGGTGCATCAACCATCATGTGAAATTTGTGGAAGGGACACCCCTCCTATATGTGCCAGGACAACACTTCAATGCATAATGTTCCTATGGAACAACTGAATTACATTGGCAACCAGCAGAAGTACTCAATCAACTTTGAGAGAAACAATTTCAATCCCAAAAGGAATGACCACCCAAATTTCTCTAGGAGCCACAACCAGCATGTCCTCAACCCAACAGGAAAAAACTCTTCACAATTTCAAACCCAAGTGCAAAAACATACCCAAGGCCTCAAAAAGAAGAGGTGCTAAACCAGTTGGCCGCAGCTACAAAGACTAATGCATACTTGATAGGACAGCTAGTTGCTGCCTCAAATGATTTAACCAGATCAAGCTTAAAGGATCAAGCAGTGGCCATAAAGAGCTTAGAATCACAAGTTGGGCAACTGGCTAAATAGTTGTCTGAGAGACCGAAGTAGCAATGCAAAGCTATCATATTAAGAAGTGGAAAAGAGGTGGAAAGAGACCCACTGAAGCTAGACCCTTGAGGAAGTATCATGTTAAAATACTGGGAGAAAGACGTGAACCCCAGTTAAGGTCCCTTGGAAAAGCTCCTAGCCTGGAGTTAAAGCCAATGCCATAACATCTTAAGTACGCCTTCTTGGGAACAGATAACACTCTTCCAGTAATTATTTCCTGTACACTAACTCCAGAGGAAGAGGAGAGATTGCTACGCGTACTGTAGATGCATAAGGGCACAATTGGTTGGACTCATGATGATATTAAGGGAATCAGCCCATCAGTATATGCACAGGATCATTTTAGAAGAAGGAAATAAACCGTCCATTACTGCACAACGACGGTTGAACCCCATCATGAAAATGGTAATAATGAAATGGCTAGACACTGGGGTGGTATATCCAATCTCAGACAGTAGTTGGACAAGTACTGTCCAATGTGTACCAAAGAAAGGAGGAATGACTGTGGAGGTCAATGAAAGAAATGATCTCATTCCAAAAAGAACTGTCATAGGTTGGAGAATCTGCATGGATTATAGAATATTGAACAAAGCTATGTGGAAGGATCATTACCCACTCCCTTTCATTGATGAGATGCTAGACAATCTTGAAGGACATGAGTTTTATTACTATCTGGAAGGATACTTGGGATATGATCATATTTCCATCGCACCTAAAGATTAGGAGAAAACCACTTTCACATGTCTCTATGGTACATTTGCTCTCAGACGCATGCCCTTTGAATTATGTAATGCACTAGCCACTTTTTAGCAGTTCACGATGTCAATATTTTCAAACATGGTGGAAATACTATTGAAGTATTCATGGATAATTCCTCGGTAGTAAGATCTTCATTTGATCATTGTTTAAAAAACCTTGAATATGTATTAGCCCGATGTGAGGAGAAAGACCTTGCCTTGAATTGGGAGAAATATCATTTTATGGTTAAGGAAGGCATTTTGCTCTGGCATAAGGTCTCAAGTTATGGTATTGAAGTATACAGAGCCAAAATAGAAATCATTTCGAAGCTGACTCCTCCTTCCTCAATAAAAGGGGTGCGAAGGTTTTTGGGACACGCCGGTTTCTACTGAAGATTCATAAAGGAATTCTCCAAGTCACTTGACCTCTGTGCAAGTTATTAGAGAAGGAATCCCCTTTTACCTTTGATAAGGAATGCCACCTCGCATTCACCACACTCAAGGATAAGCATACCTTTGCACTCATTGTCTGCTCACCTAACTGGGACATGCCATTTGAAATCATGTGTGATGCGAGTGATTACGCTATCGATGCGCTACTCAGAAAATACCACAACAAGATCTTCCACATGATATACAGTTGAATTATGCCACAACAGAAAAAGAACTCATGGCCATCGTGTTTGCTTTAGACAACTTTTGATCCTACATTCTCGGAAGCAAAATTGTGGTATACATGGATCATTCAGCAATAAAATATCTCATGGTAAAAAAGATGTGAAGCCTGGATTAATTCGTTGGGTATTGCTGTTACATGAATTTGATCTAGAGATTCGAGATAAGAAAGGATCCGAAAACATGGTGGTTGCCTACTTATCATGCCTTGACGAAAGTGAGCAGCCCACAACTGTATCAGACAGAGTCCCCATCCAGATAGCTTCCTGGACAAAATGTTAGCGAAGATTGACAGACATGAAGACATGGCCAGGGATCTATTATCACAATCACGAAAACTACACGACTAAACATTATAGACGTCAAGTTAGTGAGTTAAAAGAGCATTTCTTGGAAGGCAACCCAAGCTTCTGCTGAACCAAAGCAGGGATGCTCTCTACTCTCTCTAATATGTCCATTCACTATGTGTTTCTACTTATTCTTTCATCTGGTTTTTATGTTTGGGGAGAGTATAGGGAAATCCTAATTCAGGAAGTGGGATCAAAATACATTTCTTAGCTTTATAGTTTTCTAATATTCAGAACATCATGATTGACACTAATTAGCAAATTTTTACCAACTTGCAGGGGCAGGGGAAACTCATAATGCGGGCATAATGTGCAGCACCACAGAGAAATTGGCTAGGCACAATGGCACAATGAATCAGGACTAGTACAAAATATCAGTCCATCACAAGTGCGGACCCTCAAACAGTCCTGATCCAAGATCGAAAGTCACAAAATTGAGCCTCAATTATTACTATGCAGAAAAAGAATGTTACTGGGCCTTACACTGTAACTAATTTTCACAAGTAGACCTCGTTGTCCATATAAATAGCCTATCCTTTTCTGGGATTCCCGCTCCACACCAACTCAAACCCTAGCTGAATCATCTCTCGTACAAAAGTCTATTTTCACATAGTGAAATCTCCGTCAAAGTTCTCGGTCGCTTTTCTACAGCACAGTGGTACAGTTTCTTCAAGTAAGTGTAGCTCTCCCAAACTTTGTATTTTAAGGGCAGTCATTAAGATATTTTGTTGTGATTGGTAAATGGCTCCGAAAAGAGCAAGAGTAACCAAGGCTGAGCCCCATGGAAAGTTCAATTGAGATAAGGTACAAATTTTATGATTCTACGATAGGGATGCTGGATGTTATCAAGGAGCGAGGGATGGCGACAAAAATTTTAGCTATTTTAGGCTGGGTTTTGGGTGAGCGAGGATGGTCTAAATTCCTTAGTATTCCAAGGGATTAGCCATTAGTACTTGTACGGGAAGTTTATGCCAATTTAACAATGACTGACCAAGCCAACATCTGGGTGCGTAGCTGTCTAGTCCTATTTAGCTCCAAAGCCATTAACGAAATCTATGCTCTAATGGACATTGAGGATGATGGCTACTCTCACAACGTTAGGGAAGGACTGGACTTAAAGGAGGTTGCTAAACTTTTGTGCTCCCTGGTCATGAAATGGCAGCAATCCATAGGACCCAAGTCTATGGAATTAGGTGTTTACAAAACAGACTGCAACGCTACTACAGTACTTTGGCATATGTTCGTCTGCACCCGCATGATACTGACCGTCCACACAATTAACGTCAAACTAAAGCAACTCCTTCTGATTTATGCTATCAAAACAATAATGATGATTGACGTGGGAAAAGTTATACACAAGGATATTTTGGAGCATTGTCAAAACTTGGATACCCGATCTGGGATACTGCATTTTCCATCTTCATCACAGTATTATGCTTGAAGGCCGGTGTCAAATAGTCACACAATGAACAGCTGAAACCTCCCATCGCCGATATTGGTGGCATCCTGATGTAGGAGCATCTAAGATACCCGAGTCAACTGTGACTCCAACGGCTACGAATGTGGCCAAGTCTATGGATTTAGACTACCATGAACGGGGAAGAAAGGCTAAGGGCAAAAGGAAGTGATCGCTCAACGCACATTGCGAATTGCTCGAGAGAATCGGCAAATGGCAAGAAGGAATCGTCCTACGACACGCATGGATGGCCGATAAGACACATTTGCATGATTTTGTTGTCATTTAAAATTTAGTCGTGTCATTTCAATAGTAAAAAGCCATAACACTTCCTAGAAAGTAGGAGCAGAGATTGCATGATGAAAATCACCAATCGCTCGAGGCAATTGGAGGATGGCTCGGAACAAAGACAACAACGGGTCAAGACTGGCGCACTACCGTGGCCGATGGAGCAACATTGTGTTGTCCGTGCCAAATTTATATTTTGTCGTGCTATTTTGTTTTGGTTGAGTCTAACCAACGTGTAAGGTCCTTGTGAGTACGTGGGTACCAAATTTGGCCCCAAATGACTTGAATACATGGATCATGGTGCGGACCAACCGTAACTTCCTTAATTATATGGGCTAATGTGTGGTAGATGTTAGTGTATCTCAATCAAAGTTCCAATCCATGGACATGTCATGGGCGCACACGTGATCCTACACTTCAGGACACGTTAGGGCACCGTTGGTCCCATTTTGGACTGAGACAACTCAATCCCCTAAAGAGATGGCACAAGCCACTCTTTTAGGATCATGGAAAATGTCCAAGGACCGTTCGGCTGCATCCGATAATTGGGGGTCGACCGTTGAGGGCCTTATGCTATAAATCCCTCGATCATCCCTCAGTATTTTAACACACCCAGCAAGAATACTTCAATAATATCCAAAGCTTTCAGCCTTTTGAGTTCATTCCTGAGATTTTGTGCGAGACAACCTTTTGGGTGTCATTCTAGCAGCCATGAGCGCGATTGAGTGTATTGCCCCTAGTATTATCACAATAATAGCCCCAACATCACATCCTGAGGACCAAACTAGGGACAAGTTATGGCACGACTCACAGCCGATCTATGGATGTGCCATAACCTTTCGATCTTCCCCCAAAAAGTCATTTCTCAGCACGCAGTTTCACACCCAAGATCACCCGGTGAAAACTGAATCACTCAGTCCTCCACCTGTCACATCCAAGGGCAAAGGTAAAATGTCTACATCCAAGAAAGTGTCCCATATTACTAATGTGCAGGTTCCAGTGAGCACCCCAAAGTAGATCATCCAACCATGGAGGACCCTGGACCACTAATGGGTGGTCATGGTCCACACCTACAACTATTTTACGGCCATCCACACCAACCTAGATCTGATAGTGGTCACTCGAGGAATCCACTATCCCATGAGCCTGTAGTCCCATCCACTGCTTAAGATTACACCACTTGCCCGTGCTCCCAACATATCTCTCCACTGCGGACAGTGTCGGGTTTAAGTTTGGGGAGGTCGGTCAGGTGGCATGCGTTTTAATCAATGCTGATTAAACTATCATCATTTTGTTGTTTGCTTTTCTTTTGAACCATGTTTTCAACTTGAACTGGCCATTTTAATTTTTGCATTAGACACTTTTATTTTTTTGGACTATACTTTGATTAGTTTTGATTTAGTTTCCTGCCAATTCAGTTTTTTTGGGGTAGGCCAAAAAATTCATTATAATAAAAATATGTACAAACTTTCTTACCTAGGATAATAAAGTACTAAGAAGTATAAAAGTAACCAAAAATATAGGAGAAGCCAACAAAAACATGATACATGGTACATGATCCAACCATGAAGTAGTGTAAAGGAGAACAAATAAGGTGTGCAATAGTCATCAATTGACTCCCAGCTATGCAGGCTGCCATATAAATGACTACAGGAGTCATTACCTTGCTAAAAATCCAACTCAGCCTGTGTACCTTATAGCATCAAGGTCATGAGATTGCCTTATAGTACCGTAAGCAAAGACTTACGGGTTATTTCAGCATTGATTTGCTGACCTTGAACTATGCAGGCCGCCATACTAGTATGGCTACATGAGTTTTTTCTGTAGTAGTTAGCAAGGCTCAGCCCGTTCACCTTATAGCATTATAGTCCTTTGATTATTGCCACCTCCCTTGCTCCCCCTCCTGCATTTAAAAACACTTCAGACCATGTTTTACTCAAACTCCTTCTCCTGTGTCTATCCCAATGTCCCATTTATTACCTAGTATCCCTTATCTACACCCAAACCACCAAGGAACCTTCAAACCACTATGGGACATAAGCTACTAATACACATCATTATGTGCTCTGTAATCTGCCTTTTGTGGTTATGGTCCAGGAGTCCTGCATGGAGTATCCATGTGCAGGAATATAAGTCCATCTATTCCAGATCTCCTACCTAACCTGTACCACAATGAAGTGAAAAGGTAATTACCACTGCAAGAGTAAGCATAGTGGAGGCAAGATAGACATAGCCAACTTGCTGTGTCAGGTGGTTCCACCTCACTTGGATACACCAAGTATCATACTCTGCCCGAACCCATGGGAGGGCAGGTCCTATCCATAGGGCTTGATGGCTACAAGAATCTTAGAACTCAAGGCATGGAGAAGGCTTCAGCAGCCAATCAGTTAGATAATAGGGGAGTAAAGCCATAGTTCATCTAGATCTCAGTGCATTGAATAAGTTAGATTGAATTTTTCACAATTACCTCATAGCCTAGGGAGTGAGAGTTTTTCTTACCTCTAAAATTTGCCACAGTCTGGCTAACCAGGCTGATTTCCTTTGTATTGCAGTCATCTGGTTCCATCAAAATCCTTGAGAGATGGCAGAAAATGTGTAGCTGCAACAGGTGGCTAAGTAGCTACTGCTCTCCACCTCCTAGTTATAGTTCAACTCAATTACCCCGCCTGGGTTGACACTTGCTCTGCCTTCAACTCACTCCCTATTGTTTTTTTCACTCTATCAGTTTTCTGCTCCGTGTCAATCTTTGATGAGCTTTCAGGCAAAATTCATACAGTAAATAGGATTAACCAGTCAATCAGTTAGTGAGTAGGAGAATTTGTGCATTCCATTATCTTTAATCCGTAACCATGTTTGTTTTTTAATGTTATGGAACATCTAAGATATCTCAATATTCTTTGAAGAAAAATGTACCCCATTCCTATAGAGCCAAATCTGCCAAATTTGTTCTAGCCAAATTGATTTCCAAGCATCTAAATTAACCTGGTTGAGTTTACCATTCATGAATGTCTCTATTGTGGGAATCTGAGTGTCCATGAAACCTGGTGGAATGTGGCCTATGCTTTCAATCTAGCTTTTCAGCTTCCTCCATATCTGCAGGGAAACAGGACAGTTAGAGAAGAGATGTGTGACATCTTCAGTTTTAGTTCTACACAAGGTGCAGGATATTTCATTGGTTTCATGAATAATGTGTCTCCCATGTAGCACGTTTTTCACAGGTATTGCATTTTGAAGCATCTGCCAGCAGAAAATTTGCAAGACCTTCTTTGGTGTGATGCCATTCCATATAGTTTTCAGCATGGAGGTTGCTGCTTCTGAGTAAGGGCAGGGAATGTTTGCCACTATCTTTGCATATGCAGTCTTGACCGTGTAGCTTCCATTCATCGACCCTTCAAAGATATATCTATAACTACTAAATGGTTGTGGAATGTTTCCTACAAAAGAGATGCTAGTTCATTCAAGTTTTGTAATTCATGATCTTTTGGCTCTTTTCTCCAAGTCCAATTCCAATGCCATATATTATTAAGCCAATACCCCATTTCTGATATGTAAGCCAATTCAGATGTAGCTATTCTATAAGGCCGTAAAAATGTGTCTGATAGTGTTCTATTTTGACACCATTTATCCTGCCAGAATCTTACGCTAGTTACTCACCTAAACTTATATTTGTGTCTGACCAAACTAAGTAGTTTTTGCTACATCCTGCATAGTTTTCCACCACTCTGAAGCATACCTCTGACCTTTGGGCCTGAAAAGTTCACTGTCAGCCATAGTTTGTCTAAGTGCAGCATAGCCCTCTATTTGTAGTATTCCATTCTAATTGTATTTGGAATTAATGACATCCATTGCTAAGATTGCTTCATTGTTTATAATTTTGGCCACCCATTTCCTTTGCAGCAGTTAACTTTTCCCAAGATACCCAGCATGATGTTTTCCTTTCTTCTGTTGAGACCCATAAGAATCTTCTCTGCATAGCTATTAGCTTCTTTAGGATAGGTGTTGGAGCTTTATGATAACCAAAATAGTGTGATGGTAGAACTGAATTAAGTGGCTACCACAATCAAAGATCGCTTTCATCACGTCCTCATCAGCAAATGGTGTTTATAGCCATCTCTGAGTCAAAGCATTGAGCTGCTGAAATGCCATTTCGTTGTCTTAGGTCTTGTACAACTCATTTCAGAATATCTTTCTTAAAAGTGAGATTTGGAATATTTTTTAACTAGTTCTGGATCATCCACCCATATATTCCTGTCCCAAACACCCTGAATTTGATTCCTCTTCCTATTGCGTTTGATGCAGTTATGGAAGTAAGCCGAGTTTGAGTCACCTTGCCAGATTCAAGAGATTCTGGCTTTTTGGTAGGATGTATTATCTATCTACTTAGTGATTTTGTCCAGCTAATCTCTAAGGTTCAGAATAATCCTAGACACCTCTGCGGATGCTGGATTCAGTAGACTTTGCTCACTTCAGACTCTATGTTTGCCATCTCATGTCAAATATGTTTGCGTTTAACTGCTAGATTTATTCTTTCAACACAATTCCGTTCTTTGATGCCTGATCTAAGTGCCTGGATTTTTCTTTTAACCTTGTAACTTGCATATCACTGAACCTGAGTACTGTTCCAGATTCTTACAATTATATTTGTATAGGTGTTGTCCTCTAACCAACAGTCTAGAACCTTCATTGGTTTCTACCCCCAGCCCTGCACATTGTGACATAAACTGACCGGACGATGATCCGAAGCATCCCTCATTAATCCTGATTGGATCAAGTTCAGATCATTCCCTATCCATAAGTCATTGACAAGAAATCTGTCTATCCTGCCCATGACTTTCAGAGATTTTATATATCAGGTAAACCATCTCCTCTACATTCTGAGGTCCAGAAAATTTAAATCATGTGCAAAGTCATTAAATGCCTTTATTTCTTGAGTATTTGGCTGGCCTATGAGCAGTACCTTTTATTTCCTATGCAATGAGTATAGCATTGAAGTCTCTCATGAGACACAATTTCTTATTTTCATTTCCCGTGTGCATATTCCTTATTTCCTGCCACTGAATTAGTTTAGATGGGAAGTCACGTGGCCCACATATATTAAGTATGAAGCCAGTATGTGTGTCCAAAGACCAAGTTACCAGCAATACACAACACTCCTTGTGTTGAGACCACCCCTTGCTTATTGAATTTATATTTGTTCTAGATACACATAAGACCTCCAGATTGCCCCTGAGATCCTTGATACATCCAGTCAAAGTTAGGATCCAACCATAGGTATTCAATAAACTTTCTGTCAACACAATCCATTTTTGTTTCTTGAAAGCTAACAAAATCTGGTTTTTCATCCATGATGATCTTTTTAACTCTCTTCTTCCTTCCTGGGCTGCATAAGCCTCTTACATAGAGCAAACCACTCATCTCCTTTCTGACCACTCCGAGGAGTAGTTGGATTTTTGAGTTTTGAATTTGATTGTTTAGTTGTATCAGCCTATGGTGTGTTTCCTCATGTGTAAGTCCATAAGTTAGGCCTAGATTCTGCCCCACTTCCATTATAATATCTGCCTCATTACTTAGCTATCCCACGACTAGATTTGTAGGCTCTGGATTTTGTAACTTGGCTGGCATTAGAGTTTCTAACCACTCATCTAGGATTTCCTTTTCCTTTTCTTTTTCAGGTCCACTGCCTTGCGGGTTTGGCTTCTTGTTTTGGCCCCCCACCTTGGATTTTCTTAGCATGTACTCTTATTTGTTTAAGAGTACTAGCCACAACTGACTGACCTTGAACCTTTTCTGCCAGAGCTGGAAAATATCTATTATATGTATCCGCTAACTGATGTACTGTAGTTTGAGTTTGTGACTTCTTCTGACTATTTTCCATAGTAGCAGTTAATCTTGGTTGATCCTCTATGAGTATCTTCGGCATATCAGAGGCTGTTTCTACTACCACCTCATGTTGCGAGTCCCTACTCGTTTGGTTAAGTATAGATACCTCTGGCTCATCTAATTGTGCCTCTTTGTTTACCATAATTGTTTCCGTTATGCCATGTCCTTTATCTTACTTATGAGGTGATGCAGTCTGTGTCCCAATATTCTGTCTATCAGATGATAGGTGATACTGAATATTTTCCTGATCAAGTTTTAAAGAGTCCCACCTACTTTCTGACTGTACTAGATATGGTCCTCTATATCCTTCCTTAGGGGAACTTTGTACTAGTCTGTTTTGAGGGAGAGTCCTTACTCCAGCTTGATTACCTACATCTGGAAGTTGAGTCATGTCTTGAATTAGGCTCATTTTTTCATAATCATGTGATGAGCTAACCCCAGTACACTTGGATAAATCACTATCTAAATTAGAGATATCCTCAGTTAATTCCTCAAATTTGAAACGTTAAGGTTCTAGCACTATTATACGCAGCTGATAGATTTTACCATTTATGATCATGTTCATTTTCTACTGAATAATGCTATCCCAATCAACCTGTATAAGTACTTGAGCAGCTTAAAGGAACCGATGAGATAATGTACATTCATCAATTTTTATGCACTTTCCCGTTGCTCCCCAAAGTTTTTCCCGAATGTTCTTGTTCCAGTACTAAATTGGCAGTCCATAGATTTTCAACCATACCTGCCCGGAAGGTATATTTGGTTCCTCCTGTTATTTCTGCCAAGACACTATGTCAGATAACCAACCTCTGAGCCATATTGAGTCATGCTGGATCAGTACTTACTGATCAAGCTCCTCTTCTTTCCACAACAATATTTTGGATGTGGTTAGGTTACTAACAGTGATATTCAAATAACCAGCCATTTTCAAGGCTAGTTGTAGTTTAAACCAGGCCATGACCGGTAGCAATGTACCAACATATCCTTTTTTTACCCAAATAGAGGATTCCTCTGCTGTGACCCGAATGGATTTAATAAGATAATGCTTCCCATGATCACCCATAAGGGGAATTGTTCCTTTATTTGGCAGTTGCACCATTCTTCCTCTTGCTTCAGTTGTAGTACTACTTGATGCTCCTGCATGATTTTTCCAGGGTTTCGCCAGATTGGGAATAATTTCCAGTATTGACTTCATAGTTGGTAGCTTGTTAGTGACACTTTTTTGACCATTTGCCTTTGGATATCTAGTTATATTGACTCGCAGATGATCTGAGCCTATCCAAATGTTATTCAGGAGATACAACATAGCATCAATCTCCTCTAGCATTTCACTAAAAACAACAAAACCAAACGGTTGGCCATCCTTATTCAGTTTTTGTGCTATCTTTAGCTCGAGGACTTTACTCTGTTTATTTAGTATGCTCATCAATCTGTCTTCATCATAGGATTAAGGAAAGTTTGTGATAAAGTTGGTTGGTTTGATGCCATATTTGTTGAGCTGAGTTGTAGTATGTGACACTCGACTTCTTAAGCTACTATGAACAGAAACAGGATTTTGAGTTATTACATCAGTATAAGATATGCCTTTCCTTTTCTGTCTTGCCGGGAGAAGAGGCATTCCCATCTCTTATAGCTGCTCGTCGTAGCCTTTTTTATTGATGAGAAGGGATTTTCCACATATTTCAGGTTACCGGACTATGAGGTTTCACAATGAAACACCCAGGACTCCTAAAATCATGTAAGAGGACCATAATGGTTGTTATTGCTAGTATTTTAGGATGTGGAAGATGTGGAGGAAAAGGGGAGTATACAGATATGTTTCTAACCTCCCCGGATGCATGATGGCCAGACCGGGGAGAAGGGGTCGTATAGAACCTGCGGGACTATTTTCCCACCCCCACATGACTGAAATCCGTGAAGGAGGTGATGAATAGTAGGTAAGTTACTGTTCTAACGCGTTGCTCATTTGAGAGAGTTTTTAAAGGTTGCTCATGGCCTGTTAATTCAGTTGAATCCCATAAACTAAACACATGCTAGGGAAATGGACTTTTTAGGTAGGATTGCATGACTAGTCAAGTGACTAGTGAGTGGTGTATAATGGGGATTGGGTATGCGAAAAAACAAAATTTTGAATAAAGTCTTGGGTTGGATGGGAACTCTAAGGGATTCTTCATTTAGGAGTAGCCCCTCTAAACCTAAACAAGTTCGGGACAAACTATGGATAGAAAAAAAGCAAAAGTAGAAATAAGCCAAAAAGAAAAGCACAAAATATTCCTTGGGATAGTGAGCAACTAAAAGCTATCCCGAAGAAATGAAAAGAAAGGGCGACTCATGTGAAGAAAAATCAAATGCTCTTGAGCCAAATGTAATAGTACTCAATCGCTCAGTAAAGAAAAGAATAAAAACTTCAATGAAAACAATCTTTCTGTAAAAGAGCAAAATATGGCTTAAAATAATATCTATCCCAATCGCTGACTGCCTTGACATGGTAAAAAGTGACAAACGTGAAAAAAGGTGAAGAGTTTACGTAGGACAACCATCCAAACCATGGACCTAAGACAAAAGAGTTTACCGAAAACTTAGCACCCATATACCCAACTTGCAAGGATCTTAAGAAATATGTAAGGCCTGTTTTGCGCAGGGTTCTTAAAGTTATAATTGGCTTATAAGCACATTTTTTCAGAAAATTAGTGTTTTGCACAGCCAACCTTCTACTACTTGTTCTTATTTTAAGAAGGTAAACCTTCTAAAAAATAAGC
>JAOWBN010059539.1:0-20898 GCA_028565015.1 Pinguicula moranensis
GATGTGGATGATTTATTTCATGCTAGTATTGATTCAACAGTTGCAATTATTTCTCCAAACAATATCCCCTCGGAATCAACTAAATGGCACGCTAGACTTGGTCATATTGGCCAAGATCGGTTGAATAGACTTGCTAAGTGCGGTCTGCTCAACCAACTCACAACGGTTAAGTTGCCATTGTGTGAACCTTGCTTAGCTAGCAAGGCTAGCAAGAAACCATTTGGTCAAGCATCACGAACATCTCAACCTCTAGATTTAATACATTCTGACATATGTGGACCCCTAAGAGTAAAGATACGCCATGGAGCTTCTTATTTCATCACTTTCATTGATGGCTTTTCGCACTTTGGGCGCGTATATTTGTTGTCTCACTGTTATGAAGCCCTTGATACGTTCAAGGATTTGTCACCAAAGTCGAGACCCAGTTGGAACGACGAACCCTAAACCCTATGGATCCTAAACATAGGTTTTTGAGAAAATTGTGTCACAAATTGTGTCACAAATAATATCAACGGAACCGTCCCCATATATATATATATATATATATATAAAATTTATGGTGAGGGAAAAATTGACATTCCTAATCGTGAGGTAATGGACAAGGAATTCCTAGGAATGATGGACATTTCTTATATTTTTTGCACCCCAAGATTTGTAGATGGAAAAAATGGAAGAAAAAAGAGCACCATCAAAATATCAAACCCTAACATTTCAAAGTGAAGAAAATAACACAGGGAATTGAAATTGTGAAGTACCTTGGGCTGCACTGGAAGAAGATAACAGAAGTCCACCGAAAACATTGACCAAATTCAGTTGGACAGGCAACGACGGAGGGGTTTTTGAAGACCGAGGAAGCGCTTTTGTTGGAACAACTGTGAAAAAACGTGAGGTCAAATTTGATTTGTACTGATCTGGAATAGCTTTTGAGATTAGTAAAAATAATAACCCAAATTACGATTTTGAGGTTCAAAATGCTTTCCTTTGTAGTCTACATGTTTGCAGTCCCGAAGCGTGATTTGCGATATTTTTGGGCAACAGGATTACAGTTCACTTATATTAAAAAAATTGATATATTCTATTCCAACCCAGATGGATTTTGAATCGTGTTTTCTCCCTATTCTAACCAACTCAAGACAAAACCCAATGCTTCCCGTCGATTCTGACTCGGAATCCATGGACTCTAGCAAACATCGTATGAACCACCTATTTCACGCCTTTCCACTTAATATCATGGCCGAAGAGAACGCCGCAGGCCCACAGAACCTTGTAGGCATTTTTTTTTAAATGCCAAATTCATATATATAAAAGATATAAATGTTTACATAGGCCAGAACAAGAAACAAATAAATATGTACAAATCGTCGACCGGATATCGTAGGATGAATAAGCCCGAAAGGATGATGCCAGTGATGCTGCCTCAATCATGAACTAGATATCCTGTCCTATCATCATACCCCACAGTATAGCTAAGGGTCATCACGTACCTTGTAGGCGTTGTTGATGTCGAGTGTCGACCTTCGTTGAGTGGAAATCATGTGCAGCTTTGACCTACGCCACAACTCTGTACACACCCCACTCGTAGAGGTCGTAGAGGGTTGTGGAGGCAGAGAATGGAAGGAACACAATCTCGCCGGTGGCATTGAGAAGGAGGCTGTCGTCGTTCTCCATTTTCAGGCCTTTTCCTTAGCAAAAAATCGTTGATGCAGATAACTTGGGTTCTGAGTGCGAGTTTACGGGTCATCGCCACCATGTGTACGGTGGAGGCACCAAGGAATGTGCCGACTTTGATTATGGTCTTCGGCTGAATCGGTGAATACATTTCATAAGTTAGATGTTGAATTGATCAACAATATGGTCATTTGGTTGACGAATGTTTCAATTAGGCAATAAATTTTCATAATTAAATGGATTTTAATTTAATTTAAAATCATTGTATGGAGGCCTACCACACTGCATCAACAAGTTTGATTAAATGTTCGAAAATGGCAGCTTTTGAGCCCTATCCACTCACCATGGAGTTATGCAACGGCAGAAAGCCCTCTCAGGTGGTGTTACGCGTCGAAGGCTCAATCGACAATGTGTAAAACCTGAAAGGATTTGTGGTTGTTACAGTCAAATATTTTGGCGGAAAGATCTGCAAATGAATATTGAGTGAAGGAAAAGAAGAAATTTGGAAGAAGAAACTAATGACTTTTTAGATAAGGAAAATTGGAGAGTGATTTCAGACACAACTTCATTTATATCGGGTACAAATCTGACGAAAAGTATTTAAACTACTCCTACATAACCGACCCACTTCTCCACTACCCAAGACCCATGACCCACATTATAACTACAACTTACATGACTCAATTAAATTAAAAACACGACTAATAAAATAGAATAGAAACTGGATTCTTCAGGTGACTTCTTTTCCTTTGTTTTTAAAGGATATGGTAGGGAGCTTCTTCTTCTTTCTTAGCCCTCTCTTCCCTTGTTTTCTTCATTAAAGCCCTATTTTTTCTTGTTTTCTTCATTCTTCACCCGCATAATTAGGGAGGGTTGTTACAATACCTCTTCCATTTTCAGATCCTTGATCCTTGGCCACAAGGATCTGGATTGGTCAATTTTAGATTGTCTATTACGAAACCTTTGAGATCGAAGATAAGTCAAGCCGCTTCATATTCCTCGATTTTAATTTGAGAGGCGGCCTCTTGGGGATGGGGTGAATTTTCTCAGTCATAACATCCAGGTCAATAGTAAATTCAGTTGTCTCTTCTGCAAGAGTGTTGGAAATTTGTTTCTTGTTACAAGCCTATAATTATGAAAAAATTATCAACAAGGTTTCTTGTATGTGTTGCACCGGATAGTAGCGGATCTACGTGCTCTGTCGATCTCTTCCCCTCTTTCGGAGAAGTCATCGTATGTGAGTAAATCATCGGTGTTTTGAGAAATTTGGGATTGGGATTGTGAGGCATAGTCAAGGGCAAAGATGACAAAGGTTAGAATGAGGCACGCCATCGACCTTGTGAATCGACGGATGGCAATGGCTTGTGAAGGTAATGTTGGGAGGAAACTGTCAAGAATAATATAATTCAATATCACAACAAAAATAAATAACCTTCCCAATTTGCAAGAATCTGTTAAGAACACAAATAACCAGAAACCAATATGGAGATAACATCAACAAAAAAATACTGAAAAAAAAGAATACCAAGATTTATGTGGAAAATTCCTTCAATGTGAAGTGGTGAAAAACTACAGGATCTTTAAAACCACCAAAAGATCAAGAGTACAATAACATACCACGGATCTCTAACCCTTATAACACAATACGAAGGTACTAGAATCACAATACAGTATCAAAGGTGTAAAACACAAAATACAAGCAACCTGTTCGAAACCCAATAACTCACGATCCAACAATTGGAATTCGAAATCCTTCGGACAAAATATATCTAGACGAGTTCTCTAACTCTAGTCAAACTTTTTTGCTAAATCCTAAACGTTTGAACCTCCAAATGCCAATAAAATCAAAACTGCGCAGTGCTAGTTTTCTCTTCTATTTGGGGGGAATGGGTTTTATTACAAAACCCAGCTCACACACATATAAACACAAGTATTGTCTTATATACCCTCCAAGTATATTACTTAATGGTTTTAAATCATTTAAAGTCATTGGGCCTTCAAAAACTCATAGTTTGGAGCCCAATAAATCCCAACAAATCTCCCCCTCCTGACTATGTGGAGTATATTGCCATCCCGACAAGAGAACAACAAACTTCAAACTTACATCCCGGCAGAATCTTTGTCATCATATTTGTACTATTATAATCTGTATGAACTTTCTCAAGCTCAATCAACTTCTCATCCAACACATCACATATTCAATGATACCTTACATCAATATGTTTCAACTTGGAATAAAAAGTAGGATGCTTTCTATAAAGTATAGCACTTTGACTATCACAAAGTAAAACATACCTATATTGAGAGTAACCAAGTTTCTTCAAGAACCACATCAAATACAATAACTCCTTGCATGCTTTTGTAGCTGCTATGAGCTCAACTTCAGTTGTTGAAAGAGCAATACATTTCTGCAATCTATATTGCAAAGAGATAGCCTCCCTGCAAAAGTAATCCAAAAACCTGAAGTAGTTCTTAAGGTGTCAACATCTCTAGCCATATCTGAATTAGTGTAACCTATGAGAACTGATTTCTCGCATCCAAGCTAAGCGTTAAATCTGGAGTACCACGAAGATATCTCAAAATTCACAATGTTCTCTTCCTGGTTCAGAAAGAAATCTCACTATACCAACTGCATGAGCTAAATTAGGTCTTGTACATACCATAACATACATTAAACTACCAATAAGAGAAGAATAAGGAACATTTTTCATTTCTTCCTTCTCTTCACCAATAGAAAGACTTTGTTTGTTACTCAATTTCATATATATTGCCAAATGAGTATTAACTGGCTTAGCCTTGTTTATTCAAAATCTCTCAAGTGCTATCTCAATATACCTTGTTTGTGATAACAACAACTTTCTTGCTTTTTTGCCTCGAGTAATGCTTATCCTAAGAATTCTCTTTGCTGACCCCAAATCCTTCATGTCAAAGGACTTACTCAATTCCTACTCCACCCTGCAAATTCTGGAAGTACTTTGACCACCAATAAGCATATCATCAACATAAAGCAACAAAATAATAAAATCCTCATGGGAGAATTTATGAACAAATATGCAATGATCTCAAGGAGTCTTCTCATAACCCTGTTGCCTTATCACAGACACAAACTTTTTGTACCACTATCATGGAGCTTGCTTCAAGCAATACAAGCTCCTTTTCAACTTCCACACGTAATCCTCTTTGTCTTTTGCCCTAAAGCCTTCCGATTGTTCCATATAAATTTTTTCATTCAGATTATCATGAAGAAAAGCAGTCTTCACATTCATTTACTCAATCTCTAAGTTAAGACTTGCAGCTAGCCCAAGCACACATCAGATTGAAGACATTCTGACAATGGGTGAAAAAATTTCCTCAAAGTCGATTATCTTTTTCTGACTGAAACCTTTAACAACCAATATGGCCTTGTACGTTGGTTTGGAAAGTGCTTTCTTCCTACTTCAACCTATAAATCCACCTATTCTTCAAAGCTATCTTACCCTTAGGTAATGACACCAACTAAAAAATATGGTTATCATGTAGAGATTTCATCTCATCCTTCATTGCATCAAACCATTCTCGTTTGTCTACACTTTCCATAACTTCTTCAAAATATTCGAGCTCTCCCCCATTAGTCAGGAGCACATACTTACTTGAAGAATATCTCGTAGAAGATTGTCTATCTCTGGTAGACCTTTTGAGTTCAACTTCTTTTGTATAATCATCAACAACATCCGTAGGATTATGCAAGTTATTGTCTTGCTGGACATCATCAAAATATTCATGTTGCACATCAGTTTCAACTATGTAACCGCCAACTGTAGTAGGCAAATGTGGTATGAAACTTGGATCACCATCACTGAGATCATCTTGAATTTGAGAATCAGATTTCTCTGCCTTCTCAACATCAACAATAGTTTGGTCTTCATAAAATACCACATCACGGCTTTGTATGACCTTCTTCTAAAATGGATCATACCATTTATAACCAAACTCATCTTGGCCATAGTCAATGAAGATGCATCGTTTTGCCTTGGCATCTCTAACTTTGATCTCTCATCTTTTGGAACATGAACATAAGCTTTGCATCCAAACACCATAAAATGATCATAAGAGGTATTCTTTCCCGTCCAAACATTCTCTGAAACATCACCCTGGCAATGCAATAGTAGGAGTCAGATTAATAACATAACATGCAGTATATAAAGCCTCACCCCAAAAGGATCGTGGAAGCTTCAACTCTAATAACATGCATATGACATGATCCATCATTGTTCTGTTAATTCTTTCAGCCAACCCATTCAACTGAGGCGTCTTTTGGTGTTTAATCACTTGTTGCCTACGATACTCCTCAAACGATTCACGGTGTCCACCACCGTTATCATTTCTGATGCACTTTAACTTCTTTCCAATTTATCTCTTAACTAAGGCTTGAAACTCCTTAAATTTATCAAATACTTGATTTTTGGTCTTCAAGTCATAGACCCAGAGCTTCCTGGAATGACAATCAATAAATGTCACAAAGTAAAAAGCACCGTCATTGGTTCTTACCTTCAACGGACCACAAACATCATAATGAATTAAATCCAATAGATTTGATTTCCAGTGAGGAGGATTTGTCTTAAAAGATACTCGATTTGGCTTTCCTTCAAGACAATGAGAGTACTTTTAAAAATATGAACTCCTAGCACCTGGAAGAACATTTTTCTTCACCAAATATCAAGTCCCTTGACACTAATATGGCACAAGCGTTTATGCCATAGTTCTAGTGGACATTCCTTCTCCACCAAATTAACTGAGTCACCTGAAATTGAAACTTGCAACAGATACAATTTTTCCTTCTATTTCACACCTTTAGCCATGATCAAGGATCATTTGCTAAGTTTCCACTTTTCATTGACAAAATTGTTACCATAACCATCATCGTCAAGTAACCCAATAGAAATCAAATTCAACCAGACATCAGGAACATGCTTAATACCTTTAAGCATCATAGTGGAGCCGTAGCCCACCTTCAAACAAACATTTCCAATGCCAATAACCTTGGCAAGCCCATTGTTTTCCATTCGCAGGAAACCAAATTTAACTGCAGTGTATGTGCTAAAAAAAATTCTATTGAGAGTAACATGAACTGCACCACCTAAGTCACCTACCCAACTTGTGTCTGCAGATGGCAAATTAATATCAAAGTCATCATAAACCGTAAGGAGATCAGCAATTGTAGTTGCAACGACAACACGATCAACAATGTATTTTTCAGACTTCTCTGAATTCTTATTGTTCTCATTCATCTTGTTTTCAACTACCAACAATGACTCTTGAAGTGACCCTGCTTGTGACAGTGGTTACACTCAACATTCCGATACTTGGACCAAGATTTATTACTTCTACTTTTCCTTTACTACAATGACCTCTGTTCGGATTTCTCCTCTCTATTCTATAACTAAGACCTCATTATGCGACGAAGAATCTTGAGTCATTCTTCTGATCTCTTCATTCAGAATTTCATTATTGGCATAATCAGATGACATGTTACCATCGAGAGCAGAATTTGTGTGTGAGACTCGAAATGTCTCCCATGAGTTAGGCAAAATATTCAGCACCAATAAATCAAGTATGTCATCCTCAAAGGTAACACCAACATTAGACAATTGATTCAATACACCATGAAACTCATTGACATGACTAGAAATATGTGTACCCTCAGAAGATCTCAAGTTAATCAATTGTTTCATCAAATATAATTTATTGTTACATGTCTTGGAAGCATACAACTTTTCATGTGTATTCCAGAGTATCTTTGCATTTCTTTTGCTTTTAACAAGATTCTAACTATAACATTCACCTGCATTATGATAAAATCGCAAACATGTTGATAATCAAAACTCCATTCTTCATCCTTCTTCGTCGTTGGCTTATCAGAAGAAAACACTGACAAATGCATACTTACACAAATAGAAGATTTTTCATTTTACTCTTCCAAATGTGATCATTCATGTCATTCAACGAAATCATCTTCTTTTTTTGATAAGCCAAAATTTCATTAATGAAAAATATGTACAAAGTTTCTTACAATAATAAGAGTTACACAAAAAGAAGGAAAAAAATAAGAAAATAGAAAAAGGAAGAGAATACAGGGTGAGAGAGAGCTATATACAAAAAATTGAGAAAACTATTTTCTCTGCCACAAGGTTTCGAGGAAGGAGTATGAGCAGATTTATCCATTAGCTCTCAGCTATGCAGGTTGTCATATAAATGACTATAGGTATCTTTACGTTGCTAAAGACCCAACTCTGCCTGTATACCTTATAGCTTAGGTCTATGAGATTGATGAGAACATCCTTTAAGAAAAGACTTAGAGGATAATCAGCATTGATCTATCAAACTATCAACTATGCAGGCCGCCAAGTGGTTCCAGGTGTCTTTACCGCAGTAGATAGCAAGGCTCAACCTGTTCATCTTATAGCATCTTAGCCCTAGGATATTTGCACACCCCTAGCTCCTTAGGTCGGTAAGTTGACTCTTGGTAGAATTTCATGGAGATATTTCAAGAATCTGGTGGAGTAACTATTGTCTTGCAACTGTCTTTGCAGTTGTCCGCTAGCCTGTACCATGATGAAATTGACTGATAATTTTCAGACTACTAAGAGTGGGTAAGGGAGAGATACTTGAACCGTGTCTAGGTGATATGAGCAAGCCCATCTTGCCCTCAAAAGAGCATTTAAAAAACAAGTGGTAACAAGCTCTCCATAAAGAAAAGCAACACTGCCTGGTTTTTTCAATGTCTGAATGGTCAGGGAAATAATGATCCGAAGGATAGCTGCTCTGGAATGTCAAAAATACTATTTGCAACACCTGCACACTTTTAAACATCATTGAAAAAAGAAACAATCAATCAGATTATAACCTGCATTTTGGAAATCATAATGTTGTAGCCAATAGGTGTGCACAGAAGACATAAGATACAGTTTAATGTGTCATGACTCATGTAGAGAGTCATACGCACAAGATTTAGTAGATGAACCAGTAGGGAGGGAACAAAACAGATTAACTAGTTACCAAATTTTTGTATTCAACATTCAAAAATGGAGGCAGCTAATGGGGTGTTATAACCAATCATTAAATGAGAAAGGGAACTGTCTTGATTTCTTTGATTTTAACCAGAGCCAAGTAGATTTTTTTGACATTGGCAATGATCTTGAGCGCATCAGGTTGTGTAGTCAGAAAGTGACATGCATTTTTGGCTAATCAAATGTACAAAACTAAAGAGAACCAAATAGACTTCCAGCCTGTCAGATTAGTCCGAGGTGGCTGCATTGAGGAGAATGTCGGCAAAGATGGGAGTTGAGCTAGATGGTTCAATGTCTCACAAAACAACCATTTTTGAGCTATTACTTTAAGTTCTCTTAACTTGAAAATATGCTCTATTCATTAGTTGCTTTTATCCGACCAAGTTATTGAGAATGACATCATTTTTTTGATGATGCCCAATGTTCAGTTGAGACCAGGCGACTGTGGAATGCTCCAATTTACTTGGTATTTTGTGTGCATATTGTAGCATCTTACAATGATGTATATAGATTCTTGTGACCTTATATTAAGAGTTCAACTCCTGGATCATCATGTTACCTAGTTTTTCTCTAGGTATGTCATTTTACATGATTTTGGGCTTTCGTATAACTTGTTCTATTGATCTAGTTATATCGTATATGTTTGGCGTTTGATCAGACTGAGCTTTTCGTTCCTGTCTTCCTGTGGTTAATGAATTTATCAAATGCAGTTGTTATTTGTAAAATTCATGTTGCAGAAGCATTTCATAGCAGTAAAAGATGTTCAAAATTCGAACAGTTATCAAACTACTCTAGCATTTCCTATCTATGAAAATTAACATGAAAACAAGAAGTATGTACAACACATTACAAGCCTCATTTTCTCTGTAAATCTACCTCAACAAGAGATCTCAATCCAAAAAATTGAAATCTGAATTGTATTTCATCATATTTTGTTTAAATGATTATAATATATTTTTCTTTTAAATTTATACTTGTTGCATATATTATTTTAAGTTTAAACATACATTGCAATTTAGGGGTTAAGGTTATGATTTAGAATTATAAGAATATAAACTTATAACTCAATACAACAGTTATTGGTATAAATTTACAAAATTAACATTATAATATAACTTTATAATTTATAGTTCTTCTTACCCTAATGTTATAAGTTCATATATGTTTATAGGTTTATATATAGTATGTAGTTCATAAATTAAGTTTATAAGTTTATATAAGTCTGTAGTTTATAGATCATCTTCATTACCTAAGTTTATGAGTTTATATATATTTATAAATTTATAGTACAGTTTATAGTTCATACATTAAGTTTATATAAATTTGTAATTTACAATTAATATCTTAGGGTTTAGTTTAGGGTTTAGGGGATTTTAGGGTGTAGGACCTCTTAAAACGTGCTTAAAACATGATAAGATGGTTTAAACGGGATAAAATAGATCAATTCCATCATTTTCAAAAAAATGTGCGAGAACGACTTTAATGGGTTAAAATGGGTTGCAACGGCTTAATTTGCTTCTTTTTTTAAACTTGCAGAT
Source organism: Pinguicula moranensis (assembly GCA_028565015.1). Lineage (NCBI taxonomy): Eukaryota > Viridiplantae > Streptophyta > Magnoliopsida > Lamiales > Lentibulariaceae > Pinguicula > Pinguicula moranensis. The sequence continues at coordinate 10,253 of JAOWBN010059539.1, forward strand.
TTACCCGTTTAAAAATGTGCAGATATGGTTTAGGTTCGCTTCAAAATGGGTGAATACAGTTTAAGTCCATTTCAAAATGGGCATAAATGGTTTAGGCCCATTTTATAAATGGTCCAGTCCAATTTTAGGGTTTAAAACTATTTTTGAAAATGGGCATTCTGGTTTGATCCAAACCGAATGTATGCCGAATAAATTCAATGAATATTCGGCATATGCATCTAGGAGTTGAATAGATTTAACGAATAATCTAGAGGAGCCGTGGTTCAAAGAGAAAATGATAGTAGAGGTGGGCAATGGGACTCAAATACAATTCTGGGAGGATAGATGGCAGATGAACACCACTCTAGCAGATAGCTTTCAAAGGTTATATAGAGCTGACATTTTGAAAGAAAAACAGTGGGTAGGTGGGGTATGGAACTAGAAGTGGGAGTGGAGGAAACCCTTAAATGAGGGAGAGGTAAAGGATTTAATAGAACTAACAATCTATCCACAGGATATTTAATTACACAAACACGACTAAGAATATCATCATTCTGGAAGCTATGACGGAAACTATATTGTCGGGGAAGCATATAAAGAAATCCTCGAGGAACTTCCAACACTTTACATGGAAAAAGAAGAGGGGATAACTCAGGCAATTATGGAGAAGTTTCATCCCAAAAAAAACCTCAATCTTTGCATGGCGTCTGCTACTTAGGGGACTACCAACCAAATAAAACTTACAAAGAAGAGGTGGAATCCTAGTAGAACCATCGACTGTGTTGTACAAATATGAGAATGAAAATGAACACCTCTTTATGAAAACAAGCACAATGTCACACTATGGGAAAAGATATCAAGATGACTTCTGCTCCCGTATGATTCAACACATATCACAGGATTTGAAGGTTTCATGCTTCTGAAACCACCAGGAGTTAACAGAGAGTGCTGGAAATGTGTCTAGATGGGCATGGCATGGCACCTACGGAACATGCATAATCAAGTACATTTCAACAATGTTGACGTCGACATAGATGAAATCATACATAAAATTTAAATGTATTGTCGGAAGTGGTTAAGGTTTAAGGGGAAAAATCATACTTTTGTCTACTCCCTCATAGATTGGATTTTAAACCCAATCAAATGCATGAACGACTATATTTAGATTTTTGCCACTTTGCATAGATATTTAGACAAAAGTAGACCTTTGTAAATTTGTATGTTTTTGTTTATAATAATTTTGGTTATAAAAAAACGTGAAGGAGATTAAGATGCAAATACAAGTAGTATAAGATATATAAACTGCACTAGACCCTAATCTGTATAAAAACCCAACAAGCCAAATAGCAGAGAATGGCCCATACAATCGGTCCAACACTATAGTCCAACACCCCTACAAGCTGAGCGTGAGTTTGAAGACCACATCAAGTTTGGACAAAAGAAGATAAACTATAAACGATGGTCCAACAGTAGATGGCTGCTCAGCAATAAATGGTTGCCCATTAGTAAATGGCCTAGAAACACTAGCTATGTGATGGTGGCGAAGAAGCAGCAACTTGAAGATGATACTGCAAACAACAAAGATGATGTACAATCGTGCTAGGACTGCTAGCAAGAAAGATGGGTGCGGTTTTGTTGGCACTACCAACAATGAAGATGGTATGTTGGGACTGCCAGCAATGAACATAGGTTGTAGGAATACCAACAATGAAGATGGTGTGTTGTCGTGTTGGGATTGCCAGCAACGAAAATTAAATCAGAAACTCACTTAAGCAGTGGTCAGATAGTTGCCTGAAGTTGCCGAAAAGTTGTCGAAATCTCGCTGGAAATCATTGGAGTGAACTGAAGTCATCAGAAAGTCACTGAAAAGTAGTTGGAAAGTCACCGACGCCGGAGCAGTCTGACGGAGGGTGAGCTGTTGAAATGAGGCTGCGAAAAAAGCATATTTGGGACTTGGCTAGAAACAAACCCAATAAAGAAGGCCCCAAATCCTAAATCTTTAATGAATCAAATCAGCCGAAACTATTGGGAGCCCAGATCCAAATCCATAGCCATATGGCAACTCAATTCGAAAATGAATAGTTCCTATAGCTAAATTAAAAGCCCAAAAAAATATTAAAATGCCTTTACCAAACAAAATTAAATTGTCCAGTAATTTGTCGGCCCTGGTACGGCCCAGGTGGAAGACAAAGGAACTAACCTAGTGGGATTGTCCCAAGAATGAATTAGGTCCGGAGGAACTCCTCATTGTCTCTCTTCTGCCACCGCCTCGTAAAGAAAGGGACTAGCATCGCCTGCTTATAGTCGCAACCAACCTGCTTGTTCCTCCTTTCTGTTGTTCACATATTCAATCTAATCAGTATAGGTTTGCTATAAAAAAAACAATCCCATATCGCCTCCATTTTCCTATGACCTCCAACATTCCTTGTTCCAAACCATGATCTCAGAATTTATTTGCAACTCTGTAGGCATATCCTTGATTCTAACATACAGTAACTAAAACCTTGTGGTTTTGTTTTTGCCTTAAACCATCTCCATCATACAAATTGTGCCCCATTGAAAATATTATCCGGAGACACTTCCTCGGCTCTAAAATGAACCTAATTCTGTGCACCCATAATTGCCAAAACAAATCACTCCAAGGAATTTTCCACACGTCTCCTAATACATCATTCGTTTTTTTTTTAACATAAATTCTCTCAAGGATGGTGGGTTCAAAATACCTGTTTGCAGCCATTCGTTAAGAAGTTCCCACGCCCGTTTGGTCACCATGCACTCCCCAAAAATGTGTGTTTGTTTCATGTTCACGTTTGCAGAGGGTGCATTGTATTGATTGATCACTCCTGATAACACCTTTGTGTTGTAGGTTTTCCTTTGTTGGCAAGGCTGCTTGAATCCTCCACCATATGAATATCGATACCTTTTTTGGGATGAATCTCCCCCACGCTTCCTTTAGCTCCTCAAGTACGTTTGTTTGTTGATTTGTCTCCCAATCTTGGCAGATTACCTGATACGTTTCATGGACTTTGTACACACCATTTGTGTTTGGTTGCCATATCCACTTATCTTCATTTTGCCCCTGTAAAATATGATTAGAAATAAACAATTTAAGCCTCTCCACCTCTTATTCTTCCCAACTTAACAACCTCCTTCTCCACTCTCATTCCCCTATCCATTCTCTTCCTCCCTCTATCAACTTTGCTCTTGCACTACCTATAGACTCTCTTTTTTTTTCCCTCTCAATCCTATATAATCTCTGAAATTTTTAGCTAGGATTTGTTCACCAACCCATCTTTCCTCCCAAAAACTACCATATTATCTTTGAACCACTCTTTTTCACACATACACCTTACATCCTTCCACCACTTTGACCATGAATTTATACCCCATCTCTGCCCGCTTCTTTCCCCCTTCGCTAGCATTATTTCTCTCTCAATTGTACCCAATATTTCCCCAGCATTCAGCTTCTGTTTCAGGTCATATTTTAATCCTAACACCCTTCTCCATAACTCTTATCCCCCGCTCAAAATACGCCAACCCCATTTGTCTAACATTGCATCATTCATCTCCTTCAACCCCCTAATTCCAAAACCCCCCTTTTGTTGTATTTTGCAGATTTGTTTCCATCTTACCCAAGCCATTTTTCTATTTTTGTTGAGAACCCACCCCAAAAAAAGGTTTTTTGGATAGAATTTGATTTAGCTAGGATGGATCTAAGGGCTCTATAGAAGGACAAGTAGTATATTGGCAATGCAGAGATAACCGCATTTATAAGGATCATACGGTCACCTATGGATAGATTGATGTTCTCCCACCTCCCTAATCTTCTCTCAAACCTTTTAATGATCGGCTTCGAGGTTTGAAATAGGTCTAAAATCTTCCACCACTAGTGTACATTTCTTCTTGCAAATTAGTGTGATATGTGCTACATTCCCTCCCCTTACTATTTTGTTGTTCTCCTGGAATGCCAAAATAAACCGTGTTATCTCTGGTTTTATTAGAGGAAGAAAGCATTTAATGAACCTGAAGTTTAAGCCGTATGGACCAGGGCTCTTGGAGCTGCCACACTGTTTTACAGCCTCTCGTATCTCAACTTCCTCAAAGGGGTTCTCCAATTTTGTTGTTGTTGTCATGCTAATTCTTCCTTATTTCAACACTGTTCAGAGTTGGTCTATTCCTATCTGTTTCTTTAAATCTTATTTCAAAGTATTCTTTGAACCTATCTTTGATCTGTTGCACCCCTTGTATCCAACAACCTTGATACCATACACTTGTGATGCTATCTCTTTTCATGTTTCTTCTAAGTCATGTGTGATAAAACCGTGTATTAGTATCCCCTTGTTGCATCCATTGAATTTTGGATTTATGATAGTTTACACTCTCTATATGCCCCGTCAATTCCTGACCTTAACCCCATGGTTCAACTGCACATTCTAATTCTTCATGTGTTAAACTTCTCTGGTCAGCTTTATATTCCAACTCTTTCATCTTTACTTTCAACTCTTCCAATTTGTTGACGTTGTTACCTCCTTTGATAATATTCCATTCCTTGATATATTTCTTTAGTCTCTTCATTTTCTCCTTTAAGATCAAAGAGCCTCATCCCTCCTCTATCGGTTCATTCCATGACTTCTCAACCAACTCATTGCAATCTGCAAGCCTTAACCAACTGTCTAACACCCTCAGGGGTTTTGGCCCCCATTTTATAACGTGATCTTGCAGTAAGACTGGACAATGGTCAAACAAATCTCTATCTAAACCTGTTTGTATCCAGTCCTTGTTCTGCCCCATCAAGAATTCGTCCAAGCGACTCATGGATCTTAGTGGTTTTGAGTAGCATGTATACCTCCTCTTTGTCATTGGTATATTGACTAAGTTGTTTTCTTCTACAAAACCTCTGAAATCTTCCATCTCTCTGTTATATGTTGCATTTGTCCTTCCTTTTCTTTCCATTCTTTCCAGTACTGCATTAAAGTCACCCATTAAGCACTATTTTCCATCTTCTAAGTCTCTTATTCATCTCTGAATGGCTTCCCATTGTTTCATTCGTTTCTCATCCACTACTGCCCCATAAATATTTGCAATATGATGTTTTTATTCTTCTCCACTATCTTGTTAGGCCAAGGACTCCATCCCCATTCCATATATTCTCACATCTCAACTTATTTTTGTTCCAGATACATAACTGCCCACCCGCTCTACCTTGTGATCTTTTGTATGCCCATTCAAACTCATCACCATACCACAACGAGGCCCACATTGTTCTGTCTACCACCTATCGCTTTGTTTCTTGTAGGCTTATAAAATCTACTTTAAATGTCCACAGAATTTCTCGTACAACTTTCTTTTTCTGACTTCCATGTAATCCTCTGATGTTATAGGTAACTAGAGTGAACGTACCTATTAAAAACCTCCCTTATCATCCACTTGTTTCAAATTAGGATCCTGATCTCTAACTTCAATGCTTGTTCTATTGCCTTTGATATTCCTGCCTCATATCTGATCGCCAACTTTTGCCAAAAATCTATGATCTCTTCAGCCTCCTTTCTCAGATGTTTACTGTATGATGCAAATATGTGACTGTATGATACATTTGCGGACACATTTTGCTTCATAACTATTCCTTTTTCGCACTGCACTCCTCTCAACTCTTCTTGACACAACTGACTGTTTAATGATTTTAAGCCATTCTTCTTCCCTTGTGCCACATTCTTTTTTTGTTGTATATGGTCCTCAATTTCTAGTCTAATGGCATCACTTTTTATTTTTTTGGTTGTTGCTACTTTTTTCCTAAATTTTCTTATGATGGGTACAACCACATTTTAATTTTCCCCTTCCCTGATCTCTTCTATATCTACATGTCCATCTACCGGATTTGTCATTTTCAGTTCTTTTTCTATTCCAATTCCTCTTTCATCTTGGCTTACATGTCTCTTCTTATCAATCATCTCTTTATACCTTTCCTTAATTTCCTTTTCAAATGTCTCCAATACAACACTTGCACCTCATACCTGATTAAAGACTCCCACTTAATTTCTGTATCTTCTCTGTATTTTTGTTTCTCCCTTTTGTATCCCTGCTCTACCCAGCTTCCTTTTCCATTTTCAAGCTCCTCCCACTGCTCACAATCAATTGGTAAGCCTTTTCTGGCCACCACTTTGCCCTACATGTTTTCTCTTCCTTCACCTTCTGGTTCTCCTCCCTCTGCTGTTTGTTCTGTGATCTTTCACTGTCTTGTATCTGTTTCTGTGCTTCCAAGTTTCCTTTTCCAATCATGTACTCCACCTCAGGGCCAGTTTCATCTACTACCTCTATCATTTCACTATTGTCATCAATTTCCAGATCTTGCTCTGATTTCTCTTCATTTGTGGATGTGAAACTTCCGAGGTGATATCCTGAAATCTCATTTGCTCCCCTTCCGTTAGCCTTCCTTCTGTTTCATTAATCACTCAGATTCTGAATATTTCTCCTTCCAAGTTGATGGTCATTTGTTTATTAATTCTCAATGGGGCTGCTGTTTGGATCAGAATTTGTGCTCCTCCTAAATACCTTTTGTTGAGGGCTAGTTTATCTATCTCAATTACTGTCCCATCCTACTCCCAATCATCCTCAGCATGTCCCCGGTCCACATATCTAGCAGCAAACCAAATACCCTTATGCATACTTGTCTATTTTTGATCACCCTATGTTTCTCCCATGAAGATATGTCAAAATGCCACTGACTTATCCCTTTTTTATCCCTCGATAGTAGTTCTTCTAATTCACTGCCCTGTTCTTCCGACAGCAGGACTTTTCCATTTACCATTGAACTGACCTTAGTTTTCATATATCCTCCTGTCCTCAACTCACTTTCTAGATTCTTCCACCCCTCTGGATCAAACGTTCCAACCCTACTAGATTTTAGCCCGTCTCTGTTTCTTTGATTTTTCCTTATATTCAGTGTGGCTATCTCTGGGAAGGATTTTTGATAGTGCTTCTGATTTACATCTTTCTTCCCTGGTCTAACTGTTTCAGCATATGTTCTACCCTCACGCATACCGGTTTTTTTTCTATCTCATACCTTTGTGTGGTTGGCTTCAGACTCACTGAATATTCGGTTTGCCAAATCCAGCAATATTCGCTACCAACTTAAACGAGCATATCCAAATGTTGTTAAGTTTGTTTAACAGCATATCAGCGTTCCACATCCTTGCAAACTTGATAAAAACAAATGGTTTACCTAATTTTTCCATTCTGCCTGGGATGTAGATGTCTATTACGACTTCCTGCTTTTGGAATACGTTTCTCATGTCTTCCAGTTCCCATTTCAATGGGAAGTTTTTGTTATAAAAGGATAGTTCCTTATTTTCTTGACCCATCTTCCCATGGTCGCCGTAGATCCTTATAACTCGATCCCCTCCATGCTCTGCCTCAATTCTACTTGTCCATGTTAGTTTTTGGTTCCTAAATTGAGCTGTTGGGGTTTGGAGTTGGGTTTGGTTTTCCTAACTGGATTTTGGCCCTAAGTTTTGACCAACGGTCCGGTGATGGGAGTCTCCATGCCGTGTGTTTGTGCTTGGCTTTCTATTTGGCTCTACAATTCTCTGAATCCTCGATCATCGGAGTGCTTTCGGGACAGGAGCGGTATACCATCACTATTTTTAGGTCATTGGGTGTAGATCTAGTCTGAAGATTGGTGGTGAAGCGGCTAGGTTTTTGTTAGTTCTTCAACGCTAATTTGCACCGAGAGAAAAGTCGGGGTGGGTGGATGGGTTTCTGTTGCAATTAAAAAAATATATGAAATGTGTTGAGATTCAAAAGATGGTTGCCATCCCTTAATAAGTATGTTGTTCTTTCATATTTAACATCTATAGATCATGATATGTTTTGAGGTATGATGCCTTTCCCTTGTCTCATTACAAGACTTTTATAATTTTTAAGGTCATGTAAGTTGGGGGTTAAGTTTGCATGAGTAACTCTATATATAAGCGAAGACGGTGCATGGTCCCCCGAAGATTTAAAAAAATAAATTATATACTGAAAAAAAAATTATTTTTTCAGTTTAGTTCACTAGATATTATATTTGTTTTGAAATAATACATAAAAGTTGTCTAGATTAGTTGGTAGATAGAGTGTCAACGTTTTTAATTTTCAGTAGGTGGGCAGTGTTCGAATCCTTCTGGCTTTTTTTAAGTTTTTAAAAAAAATCAAAAACAAATCAAGAACCAAAAACAAATCAAGAACCCAATAGGATTCGAACTATATTTAAGTTCCACAGTTTTAACCACTACACCAAAAAATATTAAAAAAACTTTATCAATTCTAATAGACCTTTATTTGTATACATGAAAAAAGAAAGAGAAATGAAATTTAATTTTTTATAAATACAAAACAAGTCTAAGTAAAATCCTTAGTTATCTCTTATTTCACCTTTTTATTCTAATAAACCTTTATTTGTATATCTGAAAATAAATAAAGAGAAATAAAATCTTTTTTTATATAAATACAAAATTAAGTCCAAGTATAATCCTTACTTATCTTCCATTTCACCCTTGAAGTTAATGACAATTTTATTTCATTACCCTAATGTCAAAGGTAATTTCTTAAAATTACCGGTTGAAGACAACGATCATTACAATTGTTGTTTAAAACATCTTAATAAAAATGTTGTTGAAATAGCATTATATATATATATATATATTGTCTAAAACAACAATAATATTAATTCTCCATTTTTTAGCTCAATATTTTTGTTGGTTACTCTCTTATTTATAGGTTCATTTGAATTATTTTGACTCTTCCAGTTTCTACCACAATATTTGAATGTGTATGTTCAACCGGACCAGATTCAAACCGACCCAATCCACACTGCATAAAATTTTTTTATCCCCCTCATTTAATTTCCTGGTTCCGCTCCTAACTCTATATGTATGTGGATGACATGAAATATACAAAATTATGCCATGTTTTTTCCTGGGCTATCTATTAATGAGAAGGAAATTGTTGCATGTCTCTTAAATAGTAGAGCAATCTCATTAATAAGGTTGAAGTTCAGTGATAGACAAACTGAAAGAAGCAGATCCTGCAGAAAAAAAAATGTCCTGAAAAAAAATAAGATTAATGGCGAGAATTTGGAATATAGAACTTCCCTGTTTGCCAATATATTTTGTGGAACTTCCAATACTCTTTGTATAACATGAAACTTAAGGGGTGTTTTGTGCAATCTTCTTATGCTTATAATTGGCTTATAAGAACCTTTGTTTCAAAAAAAATGAGGAGTTATTTTTTAAAAAAAAAGTGTTTATAAGACAATTATAATTTTAAGAAGACTGCGCAAAACAGGGCCTTAGACTTAGGAGGACTTAAATATTTCTATAATTGATCGGCCAAAATCAATTAAAAGCTACTTTCCGAAGAAAAATAAACGAATCTAACGATTATGAATCTATGTTTAAATACACACATAAATTAATACCTATGACAAATTTGGTATGCTCGAAACCTTACAGATTTTCGAGTAGCATGTTAAAGCCTGGAAGAAATATTTCAAAGAGCACATGTTACTTGGACATAGGAGGCTATAAAAGTCCCCATGAATCCAAGAACTCAAAACTCTCCTACGGAGACGGCGAGGCAGCGATTGAAGAGAATTTTAGAATGCATTCTCAACACATGAGATAAGCAATTTTGTCTATCTAAAATAGGTGTCGGACTCACCTATTTATAGGGGCCGGATTCTCTTAAGAATCAATTTGCAATTAAACCAATTAATTGCACAATTGAATTAAAATCCAATTTAACTTTTAATAAAAAAATAAAGAAAACAAACATTTGTAACGTTTTGTCTAACAGCTCCCACTCGGCTACATAAGCTGTAATACAATTTTTTTTATTTTTTATTTTGACGCTTCATACGAGTAGTGAATCGTGTGACCAAAAAGTAATTAGTAAGGTCATATTAAGTTACCATTCAACTAATATGATATTTTCAAATTAACGATACCCCAAATCCTCTTCGCATCGCCGATAGTTACGCATCCCTTTAAGCTATACAATATTTGATTACATACATAATGTGATTGCCATGGCAAATATGGTGAAGCTAGACAAATTGTTCCTTAGATACTAATGACCATCTGTATCAACTCAACTGCTTTTTTAGCATGGTCCGCTGGACTGATGTTCCATAGCCCTTGGATTACATACTAAAGTAGCATCCTCAAGCCTCAACTTCAAGCATTAGCTCTAAGTCAAAGAGTAACATTCGGGTGGACAAAACATATGTCCATGTGATCACACAATGACAATCAGTGAATTCTTTTGTCATTTTCACAGTGGTCGTTCTGTATCACACACAGTATAATATGTGTGTCATGGCATGACTCCCACTTAGGTGGGCATGTCACTAACTTATGCCATGCAAATCGCAAGCATTGATAAATACACTTAGTCTTTATCCTCTACATTCGGTTTTAAAGTTTAAATTTGAAATACCTAAACATTTCACATTTGATTCATTTAGAATCTCATTTAAGACCTACTGAAGCGACTGTCCAAATTAGTTAACAGTCTCATCCTTCATGCTACGCAAGCATAAGGGCAATTTTCTGCGTGATAGGGCCAATCATAAAGCTTTGTGACTTTTTATTGTGCCTTATAAATTGATTGCATACTCAAAGGTATTGCTC
>JAOWBN010059649.1:0-20894 GCA_028565015.1 Pinguicula moranensis
ACAGGCTTGAATAGGGAATCCCAAAGTTTTCCTAAAATATTCCCAAAATCAGGTTTATTTTTCCCTGGACGCCAAACGGGGCCTTAGGGTTTGGTTTTCATGAAGAACTAGGGTTCGAATTAGAACTCGCCTTCCTCATAGCTTTCCACTTGAGTTGTGTCTCAATTTTGATTGCTTGGTAAAGCATATCTTCAATCTCAACATAGTGTTGCAACTCAACAACATCAGTTATCTCACGATTCAAACGTTGAAGAAACTATGCCATAATAACCTCACAATCCTCCTGAATGTTGGCTCGAATCAAAATTAGCTTCATCTCCTTATAGAACTCCTCAATGCTCATGGAACCTTGCACAAAACGTTGCAACTTTTGATGGGTCTCCAGTAAAAGTGGTTAGGAACGAACCTCTTCCTTAAGATTCGTTTCATCCCCCCAATCCTCAATAGGTGGTTCTTCATAATGTCTTATATTGCTCAACACTTGATCCCACCATGTGATAGCATGGTCAGTAAACTTAATAGCAACAAGTTTTATCTTTTGGCACTCCGTGTAGTCATTAAATCCTAAAACCTTTTCAACTTTCATCTCTAATTCTAAGTATGCCTCGGGGTCATCCTTTCGTGAAAGGTAAGGATTTTGATCTTCACATTCCCAAGGTTATCTTCACGAGCGCGTCTCGGGTAGCCAACATCACATACGTCTTGGTAAAGAGGCCGCCTTGGTTGTTGCACTCTCATGTTTCCACAATTTATTCAAGCTCCTCGACCATAGGGTTCATATCCTTCATCAAACCTTTCGGACCATGTATCAAGATCAGCTCCATTATCATTAGGTTATCCCTCGAATTCATGTAGTTTAGGTGGCAAATTAGCCATGGCTTTCCCTCCTAATGATGGTTGATCGCCTTTTGTTCCACGTGTGGGATTTGGAACATTTCTTGTAGATGCTTCTTTAGAAATTAGGACCTCAAATCGTTCCAACTTTTCTTGTTGAGTAGAGACCACCAATTCTAATCGTTGCATCATTCTCATCATCTCCTTCATGGTGATGTCTTTGTGGTCATTATCATCATGTGAGCTAGCCACGATTTTGTCTTTGTTAGATATGTTGTACCTGCACAAAAAGGGTTAGTACAAAAATACTCATCACCCCTCACGTGTATGCACTCAAAGATGATCACTCATGCACTCGTGTATCACACATAATACGGATTTTACCCTCTCTTGAACTCACCACTCTTGCCTTTGACCACTCAAGTATTCTCAATATGACTTTAATCAACTTCAATTAGGATCTTTTATAAAGCCAAATGACAACCCAAGAAACGGATTGGAACTTGATTCAAACTTGAGAATTGAAGTTGAATAGGACTTCAAGGAACACAAGACTTTGAATGGTGTGTGGTATCTTGGATTTGAGTATGAAGAGGACTCAAATTAGTGACTGGAACTTTAAGTAACAAACACTTTAGACTCCTTGGTCTAGTAGGATTTGGATTTGATCCAACAATTTGAAAAACTCAAACTCAAGAATTTTATGGTTTCAGGGATTGTAAGAAACCAAGAACTCAAACTTGAATAGATCTCTTGCTGGTTGTACTAAAACTTTTGATGAAGCGCTCTTTTCGGCTTTGAAATCTTTTTTTTTAATAGGCCTAGCTTTAGACGTTTAATCAATAAGATGCCTTTTTTTTTAAAACCAACAAGGTTACAACTCAAAAATTGAAGAACAAAAATAAAAACAAAGGATAAACTATCAAACAATTTTTGGCCTCAAAGCTGTGAAGAGAAACAACCTTAATGTTAAAATATAGGGGTAAAAACATCCTAACCTGGCTCTGATACCAAATTAAATGAATCTTTTCGAACTTGTGACAAGACTCACCAACAAATTTGTTGTTTCTCAAGCTTGAAGAATAACTTATATTCTACCAACTCAAGTCATGGGTTTTGAAAGAAAAGAAGAACGCCACACGTGATTCCTTGAAGGTAATGAATGTACCAAACAAGAATCAAGGATAAGTTCCTTGCGATGCCACTTAACTCAAAAAAAGAAAAGACAAATCGAAGTTTTCATAAAATCGAAGAGAATACTAAAAATTTTCCAAAACTCAAATTCATAAATGTGTTGTTGATACTGATAAGCTAGTTTTGTACCAACTTAATGGTGATTTTATTGCTTGAAAGCTACTTATCTTCAAGGGTTAAAGGTGCATTTTATAGCTAATTATCGTGTTTTGCTAGGAATTGATGAATGTGTACTCAAACAGAGAAATTTAGGATAAATGATCCTAATCACACGGCTATGGACCCAAATTCACAAGCTGCAACCCTAGTCTGATACCACAAGTACACAATGGCGGGAAAGTGCAAAACCTTGATGGCACAAGAAAGTGTAGTATGACCATTTTGCCCTTAATTTTGGCTCCAAGCTTCCGATGGAAACTACCCTTCAAAACATAAAGTATTCTCTTGACATCTAATCAAATCATCTATCATTCTTGGACTTCGAATCATGCAAGGGAAGCTTGGAGGAAGGAAGAAGAGCTCTCATTCGAGAGCTACTATTCACAAGGGGGTTTCTTGTTTCTTTTAGCAAGATGAACTTTTTTTGGCGTGTTTATGTGATGCTCGTGCCATGAGCATGGGCTAGAACCTCTTTCTAGGGCATGATGTAGCCCTGGGTGAACTTGGAAGTTTATTTTGAATGTTTAGCTTTTGGGAGATTTGTTGATATTGTTTGGTTTTATCGTGCCTTCTCCCTAACTTGCATGTGTCCGATCAATATTCGTGAGTTCACTAAGCATAGTTGGAGGTCGAGAGACAAAGACTATGCTAGATTTGGTAAAACTAATGTCAATTGCTATAACATGAGAATGTTTATGGGACTAGTGCTACCGTGAGAGAATCTCCTAAGTATAATGCCTTCAGTATGTTCAAGTGTGAGATCGAGAGATGAACGCTTACATACTGAGAGAGGGGTGATATTACTCGAGAGAGATTAGCAACTAAAAGAGGAAAATCCAGTAGACAACTAGATTTTCCAATTGAGTTTTTAACTAGATTGGACTTTTTTATTTATTTTTTGGTTATATAACTTTCATTTCAATTGTGTTTTGTAGGTTGTGCATGAACCTTTCTAAAGGTGAAACTTCAAGCTTGACAGATCTGGAGTTTGAAAGAACTTTTCAAGCAAGAAGGAGAGCTCAAACAGAGGTGCTAACACAAAAATGAAATATGGCAGATGTTAGTGATTTAACCATAGCACCAAATAAGGATGATAAACCTATGGAGGATTTTGATCCACCTAAAGCTGAGGAGGAAGCCCCCATCCATCCAAAGGCCTACCATCCAAGCCAATAATTTTGAGTTGAATCCAGTCAAAATCCAGTTATTGCAACATTGTACATATGGTGGCTCATCTACTGAGGATCCAAACTCATTTGCATGCATTTGTTGAAATTTGTGACATTCTGAAGTATACTGGAGTAAGTCAAAAATTCATTTGGCTCAAGGTCTTTCCTTTTTCTCTTTGAGACAAGTCAAGTATATCGCTACAATCTTTGCCATTAGATTCCATCCGTACTTGGGATGACTTGAGGAAACAATTTTTTATCTAATACTTCCCACCCTCAATGACCATGAGAATCTTGAATGAGATAACTTCTTTCGGACAACGAGATATGGAGTCCTTGTATGAAGCATGGGAATATTTCAAAAATCCTCTTAGGAGCTATCCTAACCATGGTTTGCCACATTGGAGACAAATTCAGACATTCTACAATGGGTTAGAGAGTGCAATGCGGAGAGAAATTGATGCAGCCACCAATGGAATGTTCATGAAGAAGTCTTATAATGAGGCTTATACTCTGCTTCAAGCCATGGCCAAAAACTGTTATTGTTGGCCGAATGAAAGGGAGAATCACAAGAAAACAGCCGGAAGGTATGACATTGACAAGGTTGATGCACTTGCCGCCACAATGCATGTTATGAATGCAAAGATCGAGACGTTGCTATCCCAAGGGCTTCCACCAAGACATTTTACGATGGTGCAACAACCGTCCTGCAAAATATGTAGGGGACTTTATTCCCGAGAACAATGCTAGGAGGGACCTTCAATGGATAACGTCCATATGGAGCAAATGAATTATGTGGAAAACCAACAGAGATATCCCAACACATTTGAGCTAAACAATTTCACCCCAAGAAGAAATGATCGTCCAAATTTTTCTTGGAGCAACAACCAACAGGTTTTGAATCTTACAACCTCTGAGGCCACCTCACAGGTATCCCAATGATGACCTTATAACACAGTTGGCCATAGCCACCAAGAACAATCAAGACCTGATAGCTGCTAGCCACGACGTCAAGTAGTTTCATGCAGAAAACTCGAGCTAACTTCAAAGACCAGTCTATAGCTATAAGAATTTTGGAGGCTCAAGTTGGGCAACTGGAAAGGCAGCTTTCTGAAAGGCCACCATGTGTCTTACCAAGCACAACAGAAGTGAATCCAATGAGTACTGTCAAGCCGTAACCTTGAGGAATGAAAAAGAGTTGGAAGAAAATTTAAGACATGTCCTTGTCCCAAAGAAGAAGACCGACCAAGACTCCAAAGAGCCACTACCTCAACTGAATACTTAGCAAATGCCACCAATCTCCTTCCCCCAAAGGCTGAAACAAAGTAAGCTGGACAAGAAGTTTCTTGATGTTTTCAAGAAACTACACATTAATATTCTCTTTGCGGAGGCCTTGGAGCAAATGCCATGTTATGTCAAATTTTTGAAGGACATCTTGTCCAACAAATGGAAGTTTGAAGATTATGAAACAGTGGCTCTAACAAGAGGAATGTAGTGCAATCCTTCAAAAGAAATTGCCCCCAAAGCTTAAGGATCCATGGAGTTTTACTATTCCTTGCTCTATTGACAATTCTACTTTTGATAGAGCATTGTGTGATCTTGGTGCAAGTATTAATTTGATGTCTCTACCTATTTTTCAGAAGCTTAGATTAGGGAAAGCTTGGCCAACAACCATATCTTTGCATTTGGCTGGCCGTTCTATCAAGCACCCTAGGGGAATCATTGAAGATATATTGGTCAAGGTTGATAAATTCGTCTTTCCAATTGATTTCATCATTTTTGGATATGGATGAGGACCGAGTTATTCCCATTATTTTGGGAGACTATTATTAGCCACTGGATGAGCCTTGATTGACGTCCAAAGAGATGAGATAGTGTTGCAAGGAGAAAAGGTAAAGTTTAATGTATTTCAGGCCTTGAAACACACACACTTTTGGGAGCCTGCAGTCAAGGAATATGCTGAATGGTTGGAGGCAAATGAACCACAAAATAGACAGAATTTTGAGGATTTGGGAGAAAGGCCAGCCCCTCAAGCAAACTCAATTGAACTATCACCTACTCTTGAGTTAAAGCCATTGCCTACACTCTTAAAATATGCATTATTGGGCAAGGTAAGTACATTTCCCGTCATCATTTCAAGTGTCCTATCCCATCCGGAGGAAGAAAGTTTGTTGAAAGTGCTTCAGGAGCATAAATGTGCCATAGGATGGACCCTAGCCAACATTAAGAAGCGTTAGTCCATCTTTGTGCATGTATATAATTTTATTGAAAGAGGGCAGCAAACCCTTTATAACTGCTCAGTGCTGATTGAATCCAGTAATGTAAGAAGTGGTAAGAAAGAAAGAAGATTCTTAAATGGTTGGATGATGGGGTTGTGTACCCCATCTCTGATAGCAGTTGGATAGCCCAGTCCAATGTGTCCCCAAGAAAGGAGGTATGACTGCGGAGGCCAATGACAACAATGAGTTGATTCCTAAAAGAACAGTAACTGGATGGAGAATTTGTATGGATTACAGAGTCTTGAATAAGGCCACAAGAAAGGATCACTATCCATTGCCTTTTATTGATCAAATATTGGATAGACTGGCGGGACATAAATTCTATTGCTATCTTGATGGTTACTCAGACTATAATCAAATATCTATTGCCCTGAAGGATCAAGAAAAAAGACATTTACCTGCCCTTATGGTACATTTGTATTCCACCGCCTGTCCTTTGGGTTATGCAATGCCCCAACCACTTTTCAGAGGTGCATGATGTATATATTCTTAGATATGGTCGAACGCATCATTGAAGTATTAATGGATGATTTTTCCGTGATTGGATCCTCATTTGAGGGATATTTGTGCAATATGAAGATGGTTTTGATAAGGTATGAAGATACCAACTTAGTACTAAATTGAGAGAAATGTCATTTCATGGTGCAAGAAGGAATTGTTCTAGGACATAAGGTGCCAAGTTTGAGGATTGAAGTGGATAGGGCCAAGATTGAAGTCTTAGATAGGCTACCACCACCTTTGTTCGTGAAGGGAGTTCAAAGTATCTTGGGCCATGCAGGTTTTTACCGAAGATTGATTAAAGATTTCTCTCATATCACTAGGCCATTATGCAAACTTCTTGAAAAAAAAAGGCACCATTCAACTTTGATGAGAAGCCACTCATATCAATTTGGCAATTCCTACTCGATTTTTCCTCTCCGTACAACCCCCGCCATGCACAGTTTACCCACCCTTCCACAGCCCTCTTCTCTGTCATCCTCCTCCCCCATCCATCACCTCCTTCTCATAGCTCCTTTACTCAGCTCTCCCTCTTCCCGGGGATGCCTTATGGCCCGGGAAGGCCTACTAAACAACCATGTCGAAGAATGATAAATAGTAAACCCGCACCCCTTCATCATCACTTCACCAAAACACCCCCACCTTCTCCTTCTTCCTTCCAGCACCTCTCATCTCCACCAGGGTAGCTCATCTCCACTAGGGTAGCTTAGCTCCACTCCTATCATTTTCATTCTCCTTGGCCAGTTTCCCTCTATCCTTTAGTCTAAGTTTTCTCCCCGCTATTCCTTTCTCCTTGCTACTAACTCCTTCATTCTTCACACCTGTTTTCCTTCAATGAGTAACTGGATCATCCTCTTACATCAACTGAAGAGGATTAGACGAGCTGCCATTCGAGCTGGTAAAACTCCCCTACTTCCTAGGAAGGAAAACTCTCAAAGCTATGCAGCTACGTTGATCTCCTCCCAGCGCCCTGTTCATGAAAGGCTAGGTCCAAGAATCTCACAAGTAGCTTAGGGTGAAGTTCAACCTCTAACCTATTTTATATCAAACTTCCCCAAAGATTGTTAGTTAGACAATCTGTCTAAAATTATGAATAGGCAAGGCCCTGTGAAAGATTTGTCCATTGCCCGAAAATTGGACAGGAGTGGAACTCCCTTTGTCTTTGTCCAGTTTACTGATAATATTGAGGTGGACACTAGACTCTATCAGCTTAATAACATTTGGTTTGGCTCATACCAACTGCATGCTAATGTAGCCAAATTTCCAAGAACCAATGCCCCTAAAAAAAATAGAATGTTCTTGCCTCAATCTTCAGGACTAAGCTGCTTCAGATCCTAGCTAATAGCATAGGGCAGAGGCTCTTGACTGCAGCTTTCACTAGTAAAGCTCCCTCACATATGCCAGAGCCTACTAAGCATCAGGGGTCAGACAATATACTCAAATTCTCCACTTCTACACCTGAACTTTCTTAGCTACAGCATAGCTATACTACCACCCTTCTTGAGCTGGATGGCTATAGGGATCTTCAACTTAGTCTGAAATTAGCGGGCTACCTCAACATTATCACAGCCCCATGGGATTGGGTAAGATCCTTATCTTGGAAAAAGAAGAACTGGACTTGAAAAACCTGATCAATCATGACTCTGCTTGGTTGGTTCACTGGGTAACAGATCTTCTTCCATGGTCAGATTCTTCTTTGGATCCTCCCCCACAGAAGCTCTGCTGGATAAAAATATTTGGTCTGCCACAACAACTATGGAACTACCAAGCCATGGTTAAGATTGGAGCTCAACTAGGCATACTAATAAAAATTGATGAGGCCACTTTAAATAAGCATTATTTGGAAGCAATCCAAATGCTGATCTCCTTAGACTGGACTTATAGAGTGGTTGGTTCCCTCCCTATCCTGTTTGATGGTTCAAAAGTAACTCTCCACATTTCAGAGCTTAGTTCAACTAGGTTGAATGAGTGTTGGGGTTATGCGCCTTCATTTGATAACAATGGGGACACTTCTAGTCTTCACACTGAGGAGGAATCTTCACTTGGGCATTCTACAACATCCAGCCTTCCTGTTAAGGATCAGGTAATTGCTAGCTCTTATAATTTAGAGTCACCAACTAAGGTCATGACTTCTCAGGGGTTGCAATACTCAGACAAAGGCAAAGAGGCTACTGGAGCTCCCACTGCTGCAGTTACTATCATAGTCACTACCTTGCCTTGAAAACCTAACAAATTGCCATGGTGGCCTGCCTCAAAAACATTGAGCAAAGATCAGTTAGATTCCACTATTGAAAGAGTTCCTGAAACTCAGGATTTTTTTATTTAAATCCTCTGAAAGTGGCTGTGTTTACTGCTTGTAGTCCCATAGCTGCCCCTGTTCCTCAGAGAGAGGTATTCACGTCTTCTGAGGAGTGTCTGGAATGTTGAAAATCTCCACTGCCTTGTGCTGATCAGGTTCCCTTGGAAAAAGGTAGTCTTATTCCAGAGGTATCTGATAATTCTTTGTAGGCGGCTCCTATGATTTTATCTCAGCAGACTTTAGCCCAGGGGCATCTAAATGTTATCCAATCTCTTCCTTCAACAGATGTAGGTACTGATATCCAGCATATCTCATCTTCTTCAAAAGATTTCCCTCCTCTCAATGCAACAAAGCTGCCACACCAAAAAAAGTTATACTGAAAAAAAGAAAAGGTAGTGGCCTAAAACAAGGAGCCAAACATGCAAGGAAAATGAACCAATTGGAGAAAAGGATATAGCAGTTCTAAAAGATTGGATTAGTCACCTGGCGGCTCAACAAAAAGACTCCTCTGTCTTGAACTTATCTACTGATCAATTAGAGGCAGAAGCTAATCACGCCATAGAGATTGGCAAACTGTTGGGTTTAACATATCTGGATCCCTAGCAAACCAAAGAGAAACTGATTAATATTAGCTGCCAAATTATGAAGTCTGCGGACCTGGGGCACTTGAGATTCCACAAGATTCAGATGATCATATTTCTCTATGAAGGTTATCACATACAATGTCAGAGGCCTTAGTGGCCAGGGAAGGCAAAAGAGGGTGAAAAATCTTATCCTATCACAATTACCTGACTTTGTGAGCCTTTAAGAGACCAAAATGAGAGTTTTTGATAGAAAATTATGTCAATTTTTATGGTATGATGAGGAGTTTGATTGGATTTACAAGGGTTCTTTAGGGCAATCTAGTGGTCTGCTCTACATCTAGAATAAATCTGCTTTTAATAGACTCAGCATTACATCTGGAGATGGCTTCTTAGCAGCATCAGGTAACTGGTACTCAAAGACAATCACTTCTCATATGCTGAACATTTATGGTCCTAATGATTTGGGAGCAAGGGAGATACAATTGAAGCAAATCTTAGATTTACATCAAGGTAAAGAGGAGGATAAATGGTGTCTTATGAGTGATTTCAACGCAGTTTTAGATGCTTCAGAAAAGAAAGGCACTTCACATCGCTCCTTGATCACGAGATCAATGCGTTTAGAACCTTTGTTAATGGGATGTATCTTCAAGATCAGAAAATGGTTAGAAGGAAATTTACTTGGTATCTAAAGTCATTTAAAGCCATGAGTAGGCTTGATAGATTTCTTATGAATGATGCTTGGCTGGGAAATGATATATCCTGGACTCAATCTGGCCTTGATAGGTATGACTCTGATCATTGCGTTGTATCCCTCTGCTGCAACTTCAAAGATTGGGGTCCTAAACCATTTAGAGCACTTGACTGCTGGCTGGAAAATGCAGACTTCATTGATGTTGTGGAAAATCATAGTTCTAAAATAAATCCAAGGGGTTTTGCAAGTCACAGGTTGAAGATCAAAATAAGAGAGTTGAGGGCAGGGATCAAAGAGTGGAATAATCTGCATCATAGGAGTACCTTAGCTCAAAAAAAAAATTGCTGGACCAAGTTGATGATATGGAAATTCAGGCCAAACAAAGCTCTCGGCTTACTGAACCTGATTCTGAGCAAACAGCAGAAACTTCAGGTGCTAAAAAGAAGCATTGATAGCCTACACTTTCAGAAAGCAAGAATCAATTGGATTAAACAATGAGATGCCAATTCAGCCTATTTTCATAGGTGGATCCAAAAGAACTGAAGAAGAAACTCCATCTAAGGCATTTGGGAGGGAAACACATAGCTAGAGGATCCGAAAGCTGTAAAGAGGTGTTTCAGACAGCATTTTACAGAAAAGGTTTTTTTGAGGTGCAGTGGAACAGGCCTAAGATTCACAACATCAGATTTCATCAATTCTCACAACTGTCTAAAGAATAGCTTGAGAGACCATTTTCAGAAGCTGGAATATTGGTTGCTATTCAAGACTGTGGAAGTGAAAAGAGTTCAGGGCCTGACGGTCTAAACATTAAATTCATCAAACACTTTCTTCAGCTTTTCAAAGCTGACATCCTGCAACTGTTTGTTTAATTTTACATGAACTGCAAACTAACTAAGGGAAGCAATGCAACACATATTTTTTTGCTAGCCAAAATAGCTACACCTTTGTATGTTTAGGACTTCAGACCTATCACTTTGATTGGTGCTATTCCTAAGATCATCTCTAAGGTCCTAGAGAAGAAGGCTGAGCCCGGTTATGAATGAGATCATAGCCCCTAATCAGATGGCATTTATTAAAGGAAGAAAGCTTCTGGAAGATGTCCTTATAGCCAATGAGGCAGTGGATGAACTGAAGAAACTAAAAAAACAGACCATCATCCTCAAGGTAGACTTTGAAAAGGCCTTTGACACTTTAAATTGGAGTTATCTGCAGGATGTTATGGGCCAAATGGGGTTCCCTAAAAGCTGGATTTGGTGGACAAAAGAACTACTAGAATCTACCTCCTCCTTCATCCTCATAAATGGTAGCCCTACCAAAGAATTATTTCCTCAGAGAGGACTCCGCCAAGGAGACCCTATCTCTCCTCTGCTCTATCTAGTGGTTGCTGAGGGCCTCTTAGTGTTGATCAAGAAGGCTATGAGTCTAAATCTGTTTAAAGGGATAGAAGTTGGCAGAGATAAAGTCCAACTTCTCACTTACGGATTGTTGATGACACGTTGCTATTTGGACAAGCTAGCTGGGACACAATCAAAACTCTGAAATCTATTATACTCAATTTTTAAATCACATTAGGACTGCGCATCAACTACTCAAAGAGCAGTCTGCTGGGGATTAATATGCAGCAGCCTACCTTAGATGAGATGGCAGCATATTTGGGATGCAAAACAGGCTCCTTTCCATTCTGGTATCTCGGCCTTCCCATTGGATCTAATCCTGCTAGACTATCTACTTGGCAGTCAGTGGTGAATAAATTCAGTCAGGTACTAAATTCTTGGGACCGTAGATATCTATATTCAGGAGGAAAGTTAATCCTCATGAACTCAGTCCTCAATGCCCTGCCTTCTCACTTCTTCTCCTTCATGAAAGCCCCAACTTCTGTCATCCATAAGCTAGACAAAATCCAGAGGTCTTTTTTCTGTAATAGCAGCAAGGATCATAAAAAGGTTTACTGGATCTCCTGGAAGAAAATGACTGCCCCAGTTGCCGATGGAGGTTTGGGAGTCAGAAGCTTGAAAGCTTTCAATGAAGCTTTGTTGGGAAAATGGGGAGAACGCCTGCTCTCAGGTGGTTCTGATCTAGCTATGCAGATTTTGTGCTCAAAATATGGCATTGAAGGTTTCCTATCTGTGGGAAGGTGAAGAGAATTATATACACATCTGCCATCTAGGAGTCAGCAAGGCAGAAGAAGGGGCAGCTTTAATGCTTTTTCATGGTGGAACAACACAGGAAATTCTTAGCTCCAACTTGTTCAGTCAGTTAGTCAGACTGAAAATTGGGTCAAGTGAAACAATCAGATTCTGGACAGATTCCTGGCTTCTTAATATTTCTTTAGCAGAGCAATTCCCAAGACTATTTAGAACCACTCTACACCAAAACACTCTATTATCATAAATGGGATGGTGGGACTCAAATTTTTGGCACTGGTCATGGACATGGAGAAGATCTCTTAGAATATCTGAAGTACATGACCTATCTAATCTAGCCCTTCTGATGCGGGATGTCTGTCTCTCAGCTACCTACATGGATAAATACTCCTTTAACACTGGCCCATGAGGAAATTACACGATTAAACCTATGATAGGATCTTAGCTGATTTTGAATCACCTTATTCTCCTCATGAGGTTGATGTTCTCAGTACTATATGGTTGGATATGGCTCCTAAGAAAGTTCTCATCTTTGTCTGGAAACTCCTTCAAGACTCTCTGCCTACCAAAGGAGCCCTTCAACTGCGGCGTATCATCCCTTCAGATCAGGATATCAGCTGTTCCATTTGTCACTCTAGTAATGATTCTATGGAACATATTTTCTGAAATTATCCTTTGGTTTTGAAGGTTTGGACAGTAGTGAAGGACTGACTTTCATCCCCTGAGATTAACCAGTTTCCAGATACACAAGCTCCTTCATTATTAGATTTAATTTCACGAAAACCTTGAAGTATCAATACAGCATCCTGGAGAGCTATTTGGGCTGCTATGGTCTAGCTAGTGTGGAAAGCTAGAAACTTGAAATGCTTTCAAGCCAAAGATCCTAGCTACATAAGTATTGTGTCTAACATCAAAAGAACATCCTGGCTGTGGATCTCAGCCAATAGACAAGGCCATACTTGGCCCTACTCTTTCACAAATTGGCTTCTAAATCCCATTTGTTGTATTTCCTTCTAGGCTTTGCATTCTGTCTATGCAACTTACCTAAACCAAGCTCTCACAGTTGCCTAAAAAGGGTTTGTCTTTGTTAAGATGTTAGACTAACATTTTGTAGGAATGCAATTATGGCACAGGACCCTTGAAATCAAATGCATGATAATAAATCTGAACAGATTGCACTATTGAGCTGTTAATGTATAGGGAGATTTACATACCTCTAGTGTCTGGAACGGCTTCTGAGCAGCCACATACCTTGGAAAACTACTTCACTATTGCAATAGTGCTTATAGATATCAGCAGTTGTACCATAGTAGCAACCTGCAGGATGACCCTGCCTCTTCCGGTTCTCTGCCACTAGAGAAAAGCATTCTACAACATTTTCCTTCTCGCTGCTACCTTGAGGCTACTAAAACTTTTATGCTTTAAATATGCCCCTAACAATCTGTATTTTTTAGCAGGAGCTTCCAAGAGTAATTCAGACTATGCTTAGACAAATTGTACAATTAGCAGTCATATTTCCTTCTGTTTGTTTTTGTTCGACCTTACTACACTTTCATCGCTTTTCAGTATAGGTAGGGAAGCAAATCAAACGTCCTGACATCCTTTCTCAAAGGCTATTTCTTGAGGATCTCTCTTTTGAGGCCATTTGCCAAGATCTTTATGTCTTGGTAAAGTTGAAATTGATTTCAAAGTTGTGGGCTTGTTAAATGGTAGAAGTAGTTCTCATCTACAGTCTTTCTTCTTCAGTAGCCTTCGGTACTTATACTTGGTGGAGGTACACTTGGCAGGCAGTATGCCCAGGACTGTAAAATATTATCCAGAAAGTGAGGGCTCATGTTTGAGATGTGATCTTTATTTGCAGAGTAGATTGCATTAGTCTATTCTCTTTGCTTATGATCTGCTAGACTGCTTTTTCAGAATATAGCCCTCTATGTCACTACAGGTATAGCCCACCAATCTTAATCGATCTGTGTACCAAGATCTCTATAATGGGAATTCGACAATGTGACAGTCATGACATTTGGATTTGGTGAAAAGCGGATGTTGGCGATGATCTGAATGCCGATCTGCTTTGTGATCTCCTATGACGCTAGGTGAGCCTTGTACCAGATCACTCATGGCTATATCAGAAACGGAATATGAGGAAAATGCAGAGTACCCAGATCATCCACAAAGAGTCTAGCTAGTGGATCTTCTATGTGATATGTATCATAGTGCCTGTATATAGGCCTCTCTATGTATATTTTTCTCTTTTCTTCCATTTTTGTACATTTTCATATTTTTATTTATGAAAGTTGGCTTATAAGAAAAAAGAACTTTGATGAGTAGTGTGTGGAAGCTTTCAACATGATGAGGGAGAAACTTATCAGTACTATAAATATTTGTGCACCGAATTGGGAGACACCATTTGAAATAATGTGTGATGCAAGTGATTATGTCGTGGGAGTTGTGCTTGGGCAACGAAATGATAAGATTTTCACACCATATATTATGCAAGCACAACTATGAACGCTTGAACTGAATTATGCCACAACCAAATATCTCATGGTAAAAGAGGAAGCTAATTGTACACTGATATAAGATTTTGGTATACACTGAATTATGCCACAACCAACTATGAACACCCTTGAAATGAACTAATATTTTGGTATACACTAATCATTCCGCAATCAAATATCTCATGGTAAAAGAGGATGCAAAACCTTGGTTGATCCGATGGGTTTTATTGCTACAAGAATTTGATGTGGAAATCAAAGATAAGAAATGATCTGAAAATTTGGTGACAGATCACTTATCTCATCTTGAAGGACATGGCCACAATGTGATCGAATTTGTGAAACTACCTATAAGTGACAACTTCCCGAATTTAATATTATTGGCGGTGCAAGCAAGCAAGGAGCCTCGGTACGCAGATTTTGTGATTTACATTGCGTGTAAGGTAACCCTCAGGATTATCTTACCAGTAAAAGAAAAGATTTTTCTCTCAAGTGAAGTATTTTCTTTGGGACGAAACTATCTTATACAAGTTTGTTCTGACCAAGTAATCCGAGGATGCATCCCTGAAGAAGAAATGAGCTCTATTCTGAATCATTGCCATTTACTCGAATGTGGAGGTCACTTTGAAGGAAACCGTACCACAACTAAGGTACTATATGTGGCTTTTATTGGCCACCACTATTCAAAGATACTCAATACTTTGCAAATTCATGTGACCGGTGCCAAAGAATGGGACAAATTTCTAGAAAACATTATATGCCTCTACAGTCCATCCTCGAAGTGGAACTTTTTTATGTTTGGGGACTCGACTTCATGGGACCATTTCCACCTTCCTTTGGTCAGAGATACATTCTGGTGGCTGTGGATTACGTATTCAAGTGGGTTGAAGTAATTTCCACCCAAACAAATGATGTTGCGGTTGTGTTAAATTTAACCTAAAAAATATTTTTACAAGGTTTGCCATACCTACATGCATCATTAGTTATGGTGGATCACATTTCTGCAATAAGCAATTTGAGACCTTGCTCACCAAATATGGAGTTCCCCATCATACAGCTTTGGCATACCATCCACAAACCAATGGTCCTACCGAGATTTTAAACCGTGAAATCTAGAAGATCCTTCAAAAAATAGTAAATTCCTCGAGGAAGGACTGGGCGAAAAAGCTGGATGGTGCACTTTCAGCTTATAGGACCTCATACAAGACTCCAATAGGTATTTCCTCATACCGATTGGTATTTGGAAAAGCTTGGTATCTTCCCGTGGAACTAAAACACAAGGCATATTGGACTATGCGGAAGTTGAATTTTGATATGCAAGCGGCTGGAGTAAAAAGGCCCTTCAAGTGAATGAATTGGATGAGCTTCGCAATGATGCATATGAGAACACCGGGATCTATAAGGAAAGAATGAAGACATGGCATGACAAAAACATTTCCAGGAGGTATTTCTACCCAGGGCAGAAAGTTCTATTATTCAATTCAAGGCTTCGGTTATTTCCCGAAAAGTTGAAGTCGAGATGGTCAAGTTCGTTTGAAATTGTTCAAATATTTCCTTATGGAGCCATTGAAATTTCTCATCCCGAGAATGGAACATTCAAGGTGAATGGCCAGCGGTTGAATCCATATCTTGATGGTGGAGTTGTAAATAACAAAGCCACCATTCACTTCAAGGATTAGAAGAACCCGATGTCAAGCTAGTCACGTTAAGGAAACGCTTCTTGGGAGGCAACCCAAGCCCCATTTTGTTCCAAGCAGGGATGTACCCCTTACTCTCTTATACTTTTCTAAAAATTTAATTTCCTAATTAATCGTGAACTTTAGGTTTGGGGAGGAAGATACATGCTTGTTTTGGAGTAGTAGATTTCAATTAGTAGTTTTTAAATCTTTTTTAGGCATTCTACTTGTAGTCTTTGTAAGGTCAAATGGAAAACCCCTAATTAGAATGTTTGGTGTTTTGTAGTATGGGGTTGATTGGAAAAGTTATGTCTTAAACGTTGTATCCTCAAGCATATGGGATCAGGTCCTCACTAACTCTATGGAAAATTCTGTTGGGCCGACATATTCTTTGAAGATTTATTTAAATTTGAAAGCTCGGAAATCACACCACCACATTCTGGAAGCACGATAGTTACACTCCACCCAGTGCAAAAATCACGCTGACAGCCCAGTTTGTGCGACAGTTACTACAATTTAAGTCACTTTGTTGACGTATTTGCAAGTGTACAAAGTTGGACAAGTAATAAAGTGATGAAAACGTGTCAAACCACGAGGACTGTACGTAGATAAACACCAAAAATGGTAAACTTTAAGTAATTTGGACAAATGATAAGTTGGTGGTTTGTTAAACTACTAACTAAACATTGACATAAATAACATAACAAGATAATGAGGTTGTTTTGGGTATTTTTCAGTTTAATAAACTAAATGTAAATTTTAACTTCACTTGGATAAGAGATCTAGGGCGATTGATTTCGCCACTTGGTGTCCAAAGAGAGCTTCTTCCTCAATTTAACATTTCAATCATTTATCTAGTTACCTACTAAATTTTTCTCTTTTAGTTGTTAATCTCTCTCGAGTAATAGCAACCCTTTCACAATATGTAAGGATTCATCTCTCGATTTCACACTTAAACATACCGAAGGCGTTAAACTTATGATACACTAATCTCATAGATATTCTCATGCTATGGCAATTAATGTTAGTTTTACCAAGTTTAGTATAGTCTTTGTGTCTCGACCTTCAATTACACTTAATCAACTAACAAATGTTGGCCAAACATATGCAAGTTAGGAAGAAGAACGATAAAACCAAACAATACTAATAACTTCCCAAAAGGTTAGACATTCAAAATAACCATTCCAAGTTCACCAAGGGTTACATCATGCCCTAGAATAAGGTTCTAGCCCATGCTCAAGGCATGGTCTTCACAAGAACAAGCTAAATCTAAGTTCATAGTGTCAAGGACAAAAATGAAATGGGAACTCCCTATTTAGATGAACAGTAACTCGAGAAGAGCTCCTTCCTTTGCAAGCTTCCTTCCCTCCAAGTGAGTGAAAGATAGATTTTTTGGGAAGTGCATGTGCTCTTGTAAAATATCTTAGACCAGGGGCTTGAGAGACAATTTGGTTTTGAAAGCACGGGTAAAATTGTCAGTTTACATCAACTTATGCAATTAAGGCTTTGCATATTCCCGCCAAAAATCATTGTAGTCGCAAATGCCCATTACAAATGGAGATGGAAGAGTCATCATTGACAATTCTTTTAGCTTTATGCTAATAATGGATTACATCAAAATGACTATATTAAATTTCAGTGCTTCTTATTAGCAAAGTTGCTAGAAAATCGATACATGAAATGACGCAATGCATATTGGGTCGTAATAGAAATAACTTCTTTGTATAATTACAAAGGTAAGGCTACGTACATCTTATCTTCCAGACCCCAACTTAGATGAAAATATACTGGATAAGTTGTGTTGTTGTTATAGTTTGGAGTCACGACTTGCACTTTTGGGGCCACTGCCTTGCGCTTTTAATCCCTTACCCCTCATTTCTTATTTATTGATCACCAACTTCATTTCTAAGCAAAACAAAAGAAATTGACATTGAATGCACAATTATCCATTGAAGATAAGCAGATTTTAAGTGTAAAACCAAATATAAGTTGATACAAAATCAACTTATCATGCATAACTCCCTAAATCAAACCCACTAACTCTGTCACATTAAAATAGTCCTAGCCCACTACGGACAACTATATAACCCTAAACAACTCACTCTCACTCTCACAAATATAATTCCCACTCACTCCCAAACCCTAGATCTATAAAAAAAAATCCCGCGGCCAGAGCCAAAACGTCTGATGCTATTTGCTCAAAAATTCAGTTGTCATTCACCGTTTGTCGGTCGATTGTTTGGAACGTACTCTTGCTACAGTTTGGGGGTAAGTTTGTTTTTTCCTACACAGTTTAAAATTTGAATCTTTAGAGGATTGAGACTTCGGGTTGAGAAATGGCACCAAAAAAGGCTAGAGTCACAAACGCTGAGCCTCAAGGGAAGTTTGCGAGAAGTCATGGACAAGAGTTTTATGATTCGACCGTGAGGGTATTAGATGTCATAAAAGAAAGAGGGGTTGTGAAAGAGAACTTGCCTAATAATTAGGAAAGTTTTTAAATATAGGGTCTGGAGTAGATTTCTTGGTAGTCCGGGTGAGAATTCTACCAATTTAGTTTGGGAGTTCTACACAAATTTAGGCATGACAAAGGAAGGAAAAGTTTGGGTTCAAATTTATCTTGTTCCTTTTAGCCCAACTGAGATTAACACCATATACAACCTCATTAATTTGGTGGAGAATGAGTTCTTCCGATTTAATTGTGGATTTCCATATCTGAGGGATGTGGCCGAATTGCTCTGTCCAAGAAATGATGTGGAAAATGTCCACGGGACCGAATCCTATAGAGTTAGGAGTTAACAAAGTTGACTGCCGCACCAACGTAGTCATGTGGCATATGTTTATCTACGCTCAGATGATGCCCACAACCTACACCGAAGATATCTAGCTGAAGAGGTAGCTGTTGATTTAAGCAATAGAGATAGGGAGGAGCATCAGTGTGAGGAAAAGATCCAGCTCTTTGCACTTCACATCATTGATCATGGCTCTCTGCTTAAAGGCAGATGTGCCTCTAGTGATTGAACAAAAATTGCAGCCCCCTGCTTTGGACATCGGGCCAATGTTACTCGACAAGCTAGGGGCATATTCTCAGAGGAACAAGATCAAAATTGAGGACATGTCAGGGTCGTCCCGTCGTCCCGTCGTCCCAAGGCACTGTGAAAGGTAAATCTATAATCCCCCCCCCCCAATTAACTTGTAGGTTTCCAGTACAACGCCAAAAGCTCCAACCTTCCGTATCGCACCCCAATGGGAGTTAAGGACCACTTGATAGTGTTATGCCCTAAGGCCAATAACCTTGGACCTTCGTATTGACACTTCAATGTTGTATGTATGATTGTAGTAACCTCTACTATTTGATTAATTACTTGCTTTACTTATAGCATTCCAAATAGTAAAGCCTAGCGTTAATAACTTAGAGTATATCACAAAAAAATGTGATAATGAAACCACTTTAGTTACGTTATTAATACTAAACATCCCTGACAAGAGAGAGAAAGAGAAAGCCAAAAGTGTTTTTAGCTAGGCGTTTGAGTAACCTAGGCGTTATGTATATAAATGCTCTCAAATCATTGTATGTGTTAATTGCTCTCAAGACCAATGTATGATCTTGATGAAGAGCTTAAATATCGGCTTTAAAAATAATGTCTATCTCAATCATTGACTGCCTTAGTATGGCAAAAAGCGAGGGAGATTAAAAAGGTTTGGAGAGTCGAGTAGGATAAATTTTCAATCTTAGTGCCTAAGAAGGAGTTCTTCACCGAAAAATGGATAACCCACAAGCTCACTTTGTCAATTTCTTAGATACAAGTAATTTTCATACATTGAATGGTCGTGCGTATTGATTTAAGGTTAAAAAATCCTCAATTGTTGTATATGGTTGTGAAAGCTAGTGTGTGTACATTTTAAGAGAGGGGGCCATGAGGAGCAAAATGACCTTTGATGTTTTGCTTGAGGACAAACAAAGGTTTATGTTTAGAGATATTTGATAAGTTGGTTTGTACCAACTTAATGGTGACTTCATTGCTTGAAACTTGTTTATCTTCAAGCGTTAAAGGTGCATTTTATATCTAATTCTCGTGTTTTGCTAGGAATTGATGAATGTGTACCAAACCAAGAAATTCAGGATAAATGATCCGAAGCACACGGTTGTGACCCCAAATTCACAAGACGCAACCCCAGTCTGGATACCACAAGTGCACAATGGCGGAAAAGTACGAAACCCTAATGGCACAAGAAAGTGTAGGCTAACCCTTTTGCCCTTAATTTTTGGTCCTAAGCTTCCGATGGAAACTACCCTTCAATAAATAAAGTATTCTCTTGAAATCTAATCAATTCATCTATCATTTTCGGACTTGGAATCGTGCAAGGGAAGCTTGGAGGAAGGAAGAAGAGTTCTCATCCGAGAGCTACTATTCATAAGGGGGTTTCTTGTTTCTCTTATATTTTCAAGTAGGATGGGCTCTATTTATGTGTGTTTATGTGAAGCCCGTACCATGAGCATCAGCTAAAACCTCTTTCTAGGGCATGATGTTGCCCTTGGTGAATTCGGAAGTTTATTTTGAATGTTTAGCTTTGGGGGAATTTGTTGGTGTTGTTTGGTTTTATCGTGCCTTCTCCCTAACTTGCATGTGCCTGGCCAAGATTTATGAGCTAAATAAGCATAGTTAGAGGTCGAGAGACAAAAACTATACTATATTTTGTAAAACTAATGCTAATTGCTATAGTATGATATGGGATTAGTGTTAGTGTTATGCCCTAAGGCCAATCACCTTAGGCCAATGTATTAACACTTTAATGTTGTATATATGATTGTAGCAACCTTCACTACTTGTTTATTTATATTCTTTATTTATAGCATGTAAAATAGTGAAGCCT
>JAOWBN010059760.1:0-20892 GCA_028565015.1 Pinguicula moranensis
TAAAAAAATAGTTTAAAGTTATCCTAATTTGAAAATTTATATTTACCCAATCATTTACCATTTACGGATATATTATCTGCCACTAACGCTCTATAAAGCACTTTACTTATAGAAAAAAAATTCTCAGTAAAAACTTATCCGGTTCAACCTAACCCGATCCACTTTATTGAAGAAAAAAATTTCGCCCCCCCTCGCTAAAAATCCTGGCTTCGCCCCTGCTTATGATCATCGACCAACTACAATATCTTATGCTGCCCAGCTCACAACTCGTGTTTTTGAAGGAAACGAGTGGTACCGTTCTTGCCTATTCTATTTTGTTAGTTCGACTAAAGTGGACCTGCTAGTAGATTAGCATACTTACATTACACGATATCCATTTGTAAACCGCATAAGCCGGACCAAAGTTTTCAACATAGGTTAGGCCTATCAACTTATTTTATATAATTTCAAACCTTATTAAACATTTTACTTTATACAGTTAAAGTAGTCTAATCCCTATCGAATACAAAAATGTGGTATGTACATCGAGATTACATCCATATACAAGTAGTCTTTTGTACCCTATATACAAGTAGTCTTTTGTGTCCACTTCGACCTGAAAGTATTTATAATTTCTAGCAAACCATAACACCCAACACCCAACACACCATACCATCTTCCACACCTCTTTGTGCACACAATTTGCATATACTTGATTAGACCACACCACTTACCTCTAAATCCTGGATCATACCTAGTGTGAAACTGAGCATAGAAAGATCACCTGTGATATCGCTTCATTACTATCAAGACGTAGTGTGCAATATGGAATGAGTGATTGATCAACAATTCTTTTCTGCTGGAAATTGAGTTTGGTTGGTAATTTATTCTAAATAAGCCTCCATGCAAAAATGGACACATTTGTTGGCATAGGGATGTTTGTCGAAAGTCGGTGGTGACAGTGGTCTGTGGCGGTGGTGGAAGCAACTTCCGTCACCGCCAGCCATTTTTGTGATTAATTTAATAATATTTTTTTATTTTCATTTTGTGACTAATTTTGGCACGTCTATTTGTCATTTTCATCTTTCAAACCAACTTTTCCTTTTCGTTTCGGCTCATCTTTCAAAAAGCAGATTTCATCAACTCTTTCATCCCGATTGGCGACCGGTATCGACCAAGACATGAGATAGAAACGTCCGGCTTCCCCCAAGATCACCTACTTCCGGCCTCCCCCAAGATAGGATATTCTGATTTTTGAATTTTGCCCAAATTCAAAACCCTAGGTATATTCTTGTTGATGATTTTTTCCCTTCTATTTTTCTTGTTTACAATTCCAAAGGTATGTTAGTTCTACTTAATCATTCATATGTAATGTGTGGTTTCTTCAGAAGATTGAGTGCTTTTCTCGGCATCCTACAAGAAAGCTTCATGGTGCGGGAGTCTTTTTTGTTAGTTTAAGCATTTTTGGGGATGTTCCTTTTCTCGTTCTTGACCTTTATGGAATACTTTATTTAGATGTCGATTTTGGCGGTGGTACCGCCACCTCTGAAAGTTGTCAATGGCGGTGAAGCCGATTATCGGTGGCGGTGGCGGATAGCGCCCCACCACCACCAATAATACCGACAGACAACTCTATCTTGGCACCAGTTTTTGTCCACACCACAGCTGCTTCTTTGGCTCTTACATCTTCGGGCTACCTTTTCACATGCATCAAATACATCATTAAAATCAGGATCCTGGGAATATAACTCCTTGATATATTCAAATCCAAGTACTTGCATATCTAAAAAGAGAAGTGGAGTATACCTTTGGGTCAATACACCATTCACCATTTTTTCCTTACCTTAAACCACACACTGACTTATGCTTTCACGCCCATATCCCTTTTCCAACAACTCATCTACTTGAGTGGACCGATTCAGGATGGATACTCCCGGAATAAAATTAGTATGAGACTCGATCCCTCAGATTGGAGGTAAGTAAAGGGTTAATTCTTCGGGAAGAACATCTACAAATCCCATGCAAAAGAAAGACAACTTCACTCGACAGATTACCGAAGAGATCGCTAGTACATATTGCAGAAGCTGATGAAAAAATAAAGCCCTCTTGATCTCACTCTTTTAGGACATAAAAATCACTCTTTTTTACCCCTTCCTTTCTTTTCTCTCCTCTCTTTTTTTATCCATATTTTCGCTCAACTCACTTTTTTTCTAATCCTCTTTTCTCTCTTTCTTTTCACTCTCAGCTTCTTTTTCTCTTTTTTTTTTTCATTCTCGACGTCTTTTTCTCTCACTTTTTGTAATAACAATTTGTCCTACATGACCTGTTTTGGCGATAAAGGTACAAGTGTAATAGATTTTCTTTTAAGGGTAAAGAAATACCTATTCGTGAAGCCGTCATGTGTAGCCTTCAAATCGTACTGCCATGGCCTCACAAGCAACAAGTGACATGCGTCCCTAGGAACCACATCACACAATACCTTATCCTCATGCTTTCCAATGGATGAGAAAACCAAAACATCATTTGTTACCTTAACCTGTCCAAAATCCTTTAGCCATTGAAGCTTATAAAGTCGTGGGTGCTTCGTGGTGGTCAATGCTAGCTTTTCAACCAAGTAGGTGCCAGTAACATTGGTACAAATCCATCCATCAATGATCATGTTGCATACTTTGTTGTTGATGTGGCAATGGGTGTGAAATAGAATTTCCCTTTAATTTTGATCTTCTTCCTTGGCCTGTAAGTTGAGAACCCTTCGGGCTACTAACAATTCTCCAACCACCGTGCTTTGCTCATCATCAACCACCCCCACTTGTGTTGGGTCTACAATCTCTTTCTCATCCTCAAACTCGACCTCTCCTTAAGCATTAATCACCATCACCCATTTGTTTACGCATTGGCTCGCAATATGCCCCAAACCTTGATACTTAAAGCACTTAATGTCATAGGATTTTGAAGTAAAAGGCGCAATGGTAACTATTGGAGCGACAGTATTGGGCTTGGTATCCTTGGATGACTCAAATTTGGTCTTGTCCCATTTGGTAATACTTGACTTCCATGGGCTAAAGGTAGTCATGGTTTGTCCTTTTCGAACCCCCTTTCTCTTGAGTTGATCTTCCACCATGATGGCTTGATATAGCATATCCGTGATCTCTACGTAGTGTTGTAACTCCACCACATCACTTATCTCTCGGTTTAGACCATGTAGGAATCTTGCCATGGTGGCCTCTTGGTTCTCCTCTACATTGGCTCGGATCATGGCTAATCTCTATATCTTTGAAATATTCTTCCACACTCGTGGGGCCTTGTACTAACCTTTGGAACAAACTTCAGTAATAATGGTTAGGGACAAAATGTCTCCTCATGAGGACCTTCATCTCCTTCAAAGTCTACACGAGTGGTTCTCCATATCTTCTCTTACTAGTCACCATCTGATCCTACAAAACAATAGCATAATCAGTAAACTCAATGGCTGCGAGTTTTACCTTTTGCCTTTTCGTGTAGGTGTGCGTTCAAACACCATTTTCACTTTTGTCTCCCACTCCAAGTACACCTTGGCTCGTTCTTTCCTTGTAACACAGAGATCTTGATCTTCACGTTTTCCAAATCATTTTCACGCTCATGCATCGGTCTATCATAGCTCCTTCTAGGTTGACCCCTCCGAGTGCCATGATTTCTAAACCCAAGTCTTCCCCGATCGTGGGGCATGTATGGCTCCTCATCTTTCACGGACCATGCCTCATCTTTCACTTATATTGATTCTAAGGCCTCTGTCATCATCTAATTTGTCCTGTCAAAGTTTGCATTAGCAACCGTTGATCTACGAGTTGTGTTGCTTCTTCCAGTGTCCCTATGGTTGTAGTGTTGTTAGACATGATGTACCTGCAAGAAACAAGGTTAGAAAGAATACCTCACCAACTCCCTCACGTGTTTTCACTCAATAGATGTCACTCACGCTCGCGTTTCACTCAATTAGGCTTTTAACCTTTAATGAGGTCACACTCTCAGTCTTTTTTGCCCTCAAGTGTCTTCCTTTTGCCTTTACTTAATTCTAAGGTTTCACTTAAAGCCAAATCTAGCAACGATTCAATGTGTGAATCGAAACTTGTCAAGGTTGAAAACTTTTTGAGAAGGGTAATAGGACAATCGAACTCAAAGAAGTCCAATTGTGTAGGAATTGAGAAATCCTAACTAGACAGAAGATCTCTTACTGAACACTTTTCTCTTCTTTTTTTTTGTCAATGGGAGCTTTTTTCTTATTTTTTTCTTTTTTCTTTTTGTAATTCAGCTAATGAAAAAAAGATAAGCTATTAATGAGAGATTGACCTCATGACTATAAAAGATAGTGGCAAACTTGCTCAATCTGAGTTTTGATACCAAATTATATGAACATTGCCAACAAGTGTGACAAAATCCAATACTAATGATTGGTGGTTCAAACCCAAGATCAAACAAACAAATTTGTTTGAGCCTTTACCTGAAGAGAACTTGTTTCAACCAAGTTTCAAGCTATAAGTCCAAATATAAAACGCCACTAGTTTCAAGTGAAATCTAGATTAAGTCCAAAGAGTTTTTATAAAAGTAAAGGAGGACACACCTCTCAAATACAACTTAAACTTGAACAAAAACTTCTTCAAATGGTTCGACTTTGGCCTATTTATAGGCTAAAAATAAGCAAATCAAAGATCCTATTCAATCCTCCATAAATGTTGTTGACCATGGACTTTGAACAACCTTCCAAGTCCTTCATATATGTATTTCTTTGACCAAACATTTCCAAGTGTCTAGTCCATTGTCCAAGGCTTGATCATGGCCTTCAACCTTCAAGCTTTAACTCTAATGTTGACCAAAACATGTCCAAACTTTTCATCCAAGCTAGCTCGACACATGCATGCACATGCATGTGTTCACACAATCCACCATATGAGTTAGGCCCATTGGATTTGTATGCTTGTGCGCGTCGTGTTCAACCATCTTTCCATCGGCCCATTGGGTTTGTAGGAGCTCATTAAGGGCTTCTTTGAACCTCTTAGCTCTCAACCTTTTCGTTGGCCCATCCGAAAAGGATAATTGGCCTTTGGTCATCTTGGGTCCTTTGGATGCAACGTGGTTGGCATCACCATCTTCCAAACCTCTTTGTGCACACCGTCAGGTTTCAAACCCATAAAATGTAAATAATATGCATATACATGATTAGACCACACCACTTGGTATCCTAGCAACCTCTAAATCCTGGATCATACCTGGTGTGAAACTGAACATAGAAAGATCCACAATCCACAACGTACTCAGTATATTCCCAACTAAGTTAGGGTCTGGGGGGTCAGATGTACGCGACCTTACCCTTGTAATTATACAAAGAGAACGTTTCCTTTGCGACCCAATATGCATTGCCTCATTTGATGTATTGAGTTCCAACAACTTCACTAAATAGAAGCACTAGAATTTAATAGAGTCATTTTGCTATAGTCCATTATTAGCACAAAGCTAAAAGAATTGTCAATGATGACTTTTTCAACTCCATTTGCAATGGACAATGAACATAGAAAGATCACATGTGATATCTCTTCATTACTATCAAGACATAGTGTGCAATATGGAATGTGTGATGGATCAGCAATGCCTTTCTGATGAAGATTGACTTTGGTTGGTAATTTATTATGAAGAAGTCTTCATGCAAAAATGGACACCTTTCTTGGCACCATTTTTGTCCACACCACAATTGTTTCATTGGCTCTTGCATCTTCGAACTTCTTCTTTTGTTTGTGTGTAAAAAATAAGGTAAACAAGCTTTTGGCAGAAGTTGAAGAAGGGGATACTGTTGACTTTTGACTTTGGTGAGGGCTGAATCATTTTCAAACACTACTTAAAAGCTAGGCCATAAAAGAAACAAATAGAAAAAAAAATCCAACATATTTATCAATGTGCCTTATTTCCTATGGGACAGGTGGTGGGGAGGGGGGATAAAAAAACATTCAAACTGTTAACCATAATTGTATCAATAAAGATAGCATTAATGAAGAAACATCAAATGAAGAGCAAGTGCAAGGCTCTAGAATGAAAGAAGATGCATTTACTACCCACTCCACGGCTCTAGGGTGATTGTGGTAGCATCTATACCTGGAGAAGATCAATCACTCAACCATTATCTCAATATAAAAAGTAGGAGCTGTATTGTAATCCATCAAGCAAGAATAAATGAAAAGTTTTGAGTTTGTTCTTCAACCTGCGTAGCCATATTCTTGCTCTCTTACACACACCCTCACCATCTCAAATACTTCAACAAAACTACAGCACAATGCACAGTTATCATGGTATCAAAGCTTACGTAAGGCCTCACGGCCCATGGTTAATCCTCTCTTGCAAATATCTCCTTCCCTCTCTCATCTAAACCTTTCTCTGCTCTTTATTTTCTTGTTCAAATCTCTTCCTTCTTATCTTCAGAATACTCCAACATATATCTCCCTCCTTTTCTTATCAAATCTTTGCACTCGTATCAAACTACCTCTCACAGAATCTACCAATCTTATCTTCAGAATACTCCACATATATCTCCCTCCTTTTCCTTATCAAATCTATGCACTCGTATCAATCTACCTCTCACCGAATCCACTGAAGTGCATCAAATTCCTTCTTTTTCACTTCTGATCTTTCCTCTATACATCTCACTGAAAATTAATCTTCAACACTCGCATTACAGAACCTATCTATGGCACTAGCCCAAGATCCAACCACAACTATTGGCCTCTCCTATGCCGAATTCTCCCACTTAGACATTGTTAAACTCACCCTTTCCAACTATCTATTCTGGAAAAATCAGGTGCACACTCTACTTCAACACCACAATCTCTTCAGCTACGTTGATGGAACTACAACCGAACCTCCACCACAAGATATTGAAGATCCCACCAAACCAAATCCACAATATCTCACATGGCAGGTCATTGATACACGACTCTACTCCTTGCTTATCTCATCCTACACAGATGATGCACATGGCGTTGTCATTGGAAAGAAAACTGCAAGAGACGTTTGGGCAGCACTAGAGGAGGAGTACAGCCACTCTGGTCCGTCTCAGGAACTTGGTTATTGAGATCAATTACAGCAACTTCACCGAGGCCAACTCTCCATCAAGGAATATGCACGACACTTTTTGCATCTCTGTGAACGAATAGCAACACTTGGAAGGCCTGTTTTTCCTCTTGATCAAAGCCATTGGTTCTTAAAAGGGCTAGGCTCCGACTTCCAAGCATTTTTTGGATCTCATCTATCACAAAATCCCTTGCCAGCAGTCCGGGATATCATCGCATGAGCGGAAAACTTCCAGGCACTTTACCGTCGCACTGTGATGGATATTTCTGTGCCAGCCATTGCATTTATTGTTACTGTGAGTCAGACCACCGTTGTTCCGGCGAACTCTACTGCTCTGCACGAACCCTCCTTCAAACCTCATATAGCAGTCCCGCCAGCGCAACAGGGCCACCTTCAGTCGGGATGTAAAGAGATGGTATTCACTTCATCGTAGCCATCGCAACAAGGGCAGCTTGCCTCAAACTTATTCCTTTGTCTGCCATCACCATTACCTCCCCAATTGCCGCATTTTGCCCCTCAATTCACTCCACCCAACAACTCTTGGCATGGTGGGGACTCTGGCCGAGGTTGCAGGCGTGGCAGAGGACCACGATGCCAGATTAGTGGAGGATATGACCATTGCGTTGATGCCTGTCGCTCAAGATACTCATCCCTCATCTTTTCAGGCCCAACATCTCAGGCGCATATAGCCACCGTCGTAGCAACATCATCTATCGGCGGGATTAGCTTTTCTTTGTCACCAGTTTTGGGCTTCTCCTCGTACCCGTACAGAGAATTTTCTCATGGGCCGAACACTCTTTAGATGGCAACCCAGAATTCGGACAATTTTCTCTAGTGGGCCTTTTCCCTGGCGAGCCACTTGCTGGCCAGAATTTTTCAGCAACCCATTCTAGTCCTCATGGGCCAATATCTGTACAGGCCCAAGTCCCAGCACCACAAATTGCAGCCCATTATGCTGGGTTATCCCATTCACCAGCCCAGCAGAATCCCCGACTTCCTATTGGATCATCCTACGGGGTCTCGTATCCAATTAGGTTCCACGGGGTACCCGAGTCTCCATGGTTTCTTGGCTCCAATATCCCTCCTGTCGAATGTTTTTCGGGATTTGCTCCTAGCTTGCTTGGAACTCCACCCGCCTCAAATATTCCTAGTCTTCCCGTATCATCCGTCTCTGACTGGTACATGGACACTGGAGCATCTGCTCACATGACCTCTTCTCAACATAATCTTGATCAAGTTGCACCTTACACAGGTAATGCCTTTCTCGTAGTTGAGAATGGTGCTCCCCTATCCATCTCACACATTGGCACTGCCTCCGTTGGTTCCTGTCTTCCTCTACTAGATGTTCTTGTTATACCTTCTCTCACCAAAAATCTCCTATTTATTACTAAGTTAACTTCTGATTTTTATCTTACTATCACATTCATAGATCATTGTTTTATCATTCAGAGTCGTCACACAAGACAAGTGGTGGCAACCGGCCGTCGTGATGGAGGCTTGTGTGTACTTAAACACAGCATTCCCGCATTTGCATCCTCACTCATGGTCTGTCACCTTTGCAATTCTTTTGACTTATGGCATGCTCGTCTTGGTCATGCATCTCCATCTACTGTGTCTTTATTAGGTCGTCAGGGTCATATTTCTCTTAGTACCTCACCCCCATTTCCTCATTTATGTGTTTCTTGTGAAATGGCGAAAAGCCATAGACTACCATTTTGCATCAAATGAAGAACGAGCCTCTCGGCCACTAACTTTAATTCATTATGATCTTTGAGGATCATCTCCCACTTTATCATTACATGGTTATCGCTACTACGTTATCTTTGCTGATGATTATTCACATTTCACATGATTTTACCCACTCAAACAAAAATCTGATTTTATGACACCTTTCTTCGTTTTCACTCATTTGTTGAAAAATAACATTTCTCAACCATCCAAAAATTTCAGAGTGATGGCAGCACAGAATTCACCAATCATCATTTTCAACATTATCTACGTAATCATGTCATTCATCATCTTATTTCTTGTCCATACAACCCTGCACAAAATGGTCGCACTGAGCGCAAACATTATCACATCACTGAAATGGATCTTACCCTCCTTTTTCACTATCATGTCCCTCTCTCCCATTGGATAGATGCATTCAGTACTGCAGCCTACATCATCAATCGACTGCCCTCGCCTCTTCTGAAAGGTATCTCTCCTTTTGAGTTACTCTATGGCACTACTCCTAGATATGATCATTTCCATCCCTTTGGATGCCGTGTGTTTCCCTGTCTTCGAGGTTATGCACCTCATAAATTTGCTCCTCACAACCTTCCTTGTCTCTTCCTTGGATATAGCTCCTCCCATAAAGGATTTCGTTGTCTTGATCTCGCCTCTTCTTGCCTCTACATTTCTTGTCATGCTCGTTTTGATGATACGTGTTTTCCCTTTCATTATTCCTTTCCCTCTTCTCCTATATCTCTACCTTAGATATCTCCAAATTTATTGAGCCTTCTGAGACCGTGCCTCCTTCTCCTATTACTCTCGAGACTTCACCATCACCTGCCTCTTCATCACCTACCTCATCTCTTGGCTACTCCCTATGCCCACTACCCCCTGATACTATTCCCATCGATGCAGTAGATGACACTTCCTCTAATTCTATTGCACCCCCCATACTTATTTCTCCCTCTATTCCTACATATGCTTCCCTAGATTCAAACCTTCCTTTTGGTTTGGATCCTTCTCCGATTTCCTCAACCATGCTTCGCTTTCATCCCATGATTACTCGTGCTAAAGCTGGAGTTTTTCATCCTTGGATTATTGCTAACTATTGCAGGGTGGCACCTACTGCCTTTCTCTACTTTGTTAGCTTCCACCGAGCCACGAGGCTTTCGGTCTGCGGCCAAAATTCTCGCCTGGATTGCTGCGATGGATGAGGAAATTACGGTTCTTCATCAGAATCATACATGGGACTTAGTACCACGTCCTCCATATGCTAATATTGTTGGCTATAAATGAATTTTTTTTGCACCAACTATCTTTCTGATGGTTCAGTTGAACGACTCAAGGCTCGGATAGTTACTCGTGGTTTTACACATATTTTTGGCATTGATTATTTTGACACCTCCAGTCCTATTGTCAAAGCCACCATTTTTCACGCTGTTCTCTCTGTAGCTCTTTCACGAGGGTGGTCGCTTAGGTAATTTGATGTGAAAAATGCATTCTTGAATGGGCATCTCTAAGAAGACATTTACATAGAACAGCCTCCAGGATATGTCCGTCCAGTATTTCCCAATCATGTTTGCCGCCTCAAGAAAGCTCTCTATGGTCTCAAGCAGACACCTCGTGCCTGGTTTGAGCGATTCAGTATTTTCCTTGGGACACTTGGCTTTGTCTATAGCCGTGTTGCACTTCATTGTTTATCTTTGTTCGTGATGCGGCCACCATTTACTTGCGTCTTTATGTTGATGATATTATTGTTACAGGTAACAGTGTCTCTCTTCTGGATAAGTTTGTGCAGCGTCTTCACTCTGAGGTGTCCCTGAAAGGCCTTGGCTCTCTCACTTATTTTCTTGGGCTAGAAGCTACATCAACAGATAATGATCTCTTTCATAGTCAAATGAAGTATGCCAGAGACATTCTTACTCGTGCTCAACTTCTTCACAGTAGTTCTGTCAGCACCCTGATGGTTATCTCACAGTATCTCTCCACTGATGGTGAACCCTTTTCTGATCTGACCATGTATCGCTCTCATGTTGGAGCATTGCAATATCTCACCATTACTCACCCGGATCTCACTTATGCGGTCAATTCGGTTAGCTAATATATGCATACTCCCACTGCACTTCACCTTCAGGCTGTCAAAAGAATTCTTTGCTATGTCAAGGGCACACTTTCCATGGGCTTGCGGTTCTTCGCCCCTTCTCCAGTTGACTCAATTTCTGCTTATTCTGATGTTGATTGGACCGGGTGTCCTGATACCCGTCATTCCACCTCATGCTTTGCCATCTTCCTTGTCAATAATATTATCTCTTGTAGTGCTAAGAAGCAGCCTACTGTGTCACAGTCGAGTTGTGAATCAGAATATTGTGCTTTTGCTCATGCTACTGCTGGGGTTCTATGGCTTAGACATTTGCTTCATGATCTCAGAATTCCATTATCACAACCCCATAACTCCTTTATGACAACATTAGTGATGTGCTCTTGAGCACCAAT
Source organism: Pinguicula moranensis (assembly GCA_028565015.1). Lineage (NCBI taxonomy): Eukaryota > Viridiplantae > Streptophyta > Magnoliopsida > Lamiales > Lentibulariaceae > Pinguicula > Pinguicula moranensis. The sequence goes on from JAOWBN010059760.1 coordinate 11,275, forward strand.
TCTATTTTCCATAAACAGGCAAAACATGTTGAGCTCGACTATTATTTCACTCGTGAGCAGGTTCTTGCAAGAAATATTCGTACTCAGTTTATTTCCTCTCATCTACAGGTTGCAGATATCTTCACGAAAAGCTTGTCTCGAGAGCTTTTTACATTCTTTTGGTCCAAGTTTCACATGGTTTTCAATCTCACACGTAGCTTGCGGGGTGGTGGGTGGTTAGTCATAATTGTATCAATAAAGTTGGCATTAATGAAGCAACATCAAATGAAGAGGAAGTGCAAGGCTCTAGAATGAAAGAAGATGCATTTTCAATCCCACCCTCACCCTCTCAAATACTTCAACAAAACTATAGCACAATGCACAATTCTCACAAACCAATTTACATGCTAAAAATTGCATATAATGTTTTGTAAAAATATATACAGATAAAAATGAATTCGAATCCCCAGTCCCCGAGCTATGCCATGCGAGTGGCCCCATAAAAACCTCTATGGATACCAGCATCCTATCTCGCCCCTACACTCCAGGCTATTCCCAACCCAGCTACGTCATTGGTTACGAATTTGGGCAGCATGCAAAAGAAAATGTAAAGCTCATTAAAAAAAATTGAGATCAAAATTCAGAGCCATGAAATTGCTTTAAGGCCAAGCTTCTTGGATCATGCAAATGTTGTTATTCTCTTGCACACAAATCCATGCAAATGACATTAACTTTGTATTTTGTTGGATGATTTTCTTGGATCCCTAAAACTAACTATTCTCACAACATTGGCGAAGATCAAATTTATGTTGTTAAAATTTTGATATAATACCGTCTGAAGCAAACAGCTGAAAATTTGAATTTAGACTAGAAGTCACTTTTCTTATTGATACAAAGAACCTATTTATAAAATTTTGGAGGGATACAAAAGTATAATTTTTAAGTATTGTGTGTGTAAAAATATCAAAATTAATTAAAAGACATTTCTATGTAGTAAAAAAATTAAAGTTTCCGACTTTAGGAGGCATCAACCTAGAGCTGGGCAAAAATGAACCTTGAATAGCCAAATTGATGGTGCCGAACTGGACTCAGACCGATGGTTCACTAAACTGACCGTTACGGTTAACCGTATAGCCTTGGTTCGATTACGGTTCATCTTCCTGGAAAATCGTAATCGATGGTTCAACTAGCCAACTATTAATCAACAATTAACCGGACAATTATATAAACAAAAATTAAAAATAACTAGAGTCGTAACAGAGTGAACTAGTTAATCAAAATCGATTGAACCGTAGATTAACCGGCCACCAGCATTCCGTTCCGATTCCTAAATTCACTGGCCAACTCTACAAACCGCCCAACCTGCTCCACAGACGTTCATCTTGATTAATTAGCAATTATTTTGTCGGTAGCACTAAACGAAAATTTTACATAACATTAAATTTAGTTTTCTTATTTAGGCCTTGTTTTGCGCATGCCTTCTTCTACTTCTTCTACTACTTCTTATTTTTAGAAGGGGTGGTGTTTTGCGCAAGTACTTAAACGATAATTATTTTTAGAATAGAGGTGTCTAGGAGGGTCCAGAATTTTTTGGACTCGCTGTGCCGGAGCCCCCTCCAGAATAGTCGCAGAATCTCTCGTGCATCAGAGTTTTGTAGTTCTTTGATAGATTCTCAGTGTCACCTCTTTTGAATCTACAGCAATCGTCGTTCAATTTCTCCCGCACACACCTTTACAACTCACAGCCGTGCTTCAATACCACTGTAAGGAATTTAACCAATTCCACCGATTCAATTCTTTTATAAGTTGTCTTATACCTTCGTAGTAATTGAGCAAATCGTACAATCAACACCAAGATATAACTATATAAGTCACGTGGTTTACCGAAATTTGAAGGGCACACAAACAAGAGCCTCACTGCAACTTCAATTAATTCCAATATAAAAAAAAAACAAGTCAATCCGATTACAGCGCTCAATCCTCACTCTCAAATTGCTAAGAAATTTGACCTAGCTCTCAAAAACAATCACTAATCTTCGACTTAAAGATACAAGTAGGCATACGGGTGAACTGAGCCAACCCAGCCCATTTCGCTGACCGATCGGGCTTGGAAGACCAAATCAGCCTACATGTTTCATTTGAACGTGCTGGCCTCACACGGTCAAGTTTTTAACCGGGCAACGGCGCAGTGTGGCCTAGCGGTGTGAGGGGTCTCATTCCTCGGTAGAGGTTGGGAGATCTAAACCCGCAGGGAGCATTGTCGCTTTTATCTGAGATTAGTCAGGTAGGCCCTGATTGGGCCGAGCTGGATACTCTGATAGGCAAGTGTGTTTTCGGGGCAGGCAGTCCATAGTGGTTGTCTCTTTCCCGGGGCACGCAGGTACGACTTAAGGGGCAGGACACAAATTGCCTGCAACCTGGGTCAGCGACACAACTACCTATCAAAAAAAGTTTTTAACCGGGTTGTGTCCAAGCATTGGCCGGATTTTTAATTTTATTTACTTTTTATTTTTAAAAATATTAATTTCTTAACACATAAGGTGGAGAAATTACATTTTCTTAATGCAAAAGCCTAAAAATCGCATTGTGGGGGAAAGTTTGAGGGAGGAGGGCCTATCTAAAAGTTTCCATTGACTATAATGTTACGTGTGCAAATAATGTGAGACAAATGACTCTCCGCTCAGGGGCCTTAATAGCTCATATGGTGAAGTACCCTTATCAATAATTGAGAGGTCTTAGATTCGATAACTTTGTATAGCAAAGCTCTGCAGGAAAGTGGAAATAATGTGTGTATATCTATAAAAATTGACACTTCTCTTATATTTTAATAAGTATAGATTATTTAATGTATTTATATTATATTTATATCACAACTTAATATGTCTGAGTGGTTAAGAAACAGTCTAACAGTCTCCCAGGCATGAGCCCCCTTGCCACATGACCCCTCAATTTTTTTTTTTGCTTCAATTTTATTTTAGTTATTTTATTTAGGATTTTGAATTGAGTTTTTATTTCAAGCTTTTTCTGATATATTTCAGCGAAAATATTGGTAATTTTTATTTAGGGTTTAGAAATTTCTTTTGAATTAGATTTTTATTTTAGTTATTGTTGTCTCGATTCTGTTCTATAAATTTGTTTATGTTTTTTTTTCATGTTTGTTTAATAAAGCGGTTCTATTCGTGTAAATCTATTTTGACAAATATTTATATTAACAAATTAGGTAGTATAAATAATTCAGCTATTATAAACAAATTAGGTACCTTTAATTTATTTTTTTTACACCTAATAGGGAGTATCATGAGAGTGTGTGTGTGTGTGTGTGTGTTCGAAGAGCCGAGGGTCTCCACGGAAACAGTCTCTTGAGCTCTTTATAGAGGTCAGGGTATGACTGAGTACATCTCACCCTCCCCAGACCCTGCCGAAAGGCGGGATATACTGGGTATGTTTGGTTTAGGGAGTATCATGAGAGGATTAGGATTTCAAATCTAACCCAAATAGGTTTCTAGCTTAGAGCATCTGTGATTGTATTTTTTTATGTTCCTTGTAAATACTGTAAATATTTTGCATTAATGAATTTGGCTTTTCAAAATAAAAATTATTTTTTTTATCATTGTTTGAGTTGATAAAATTATTAATTTTCATATTTGTTGAGTAAATAAAATATTTTTTCACCCTTAAAAAATATATATTGCTCCACTAAAAAAAATTATTTACCCCCTCTAAATTTTTTTATAGATCCTCTAAAAAATGTTTTGTAGACCCTAAAAATGTTTTGCAGACCCTCCACTAAATTTTTTTTGGCCCCCTCTAAATTTTTTTTCTTTATCCGCCCTTGCTCCCAGGTGTGAAAATTTCATCTTCGAATCCTTCCACACTCAAGTTGATATGTTTTTAATATATTGTTCTCTTAACTTAAAAAATTAAAAAAATGGACTAGGCCGCTAGCCACTAATACAAAAAAAATGGGGTGGGACCCTAATACAAAAAGAACATATACATTTAAATAAATTAAATTTGAAAAATAAAATAAAAATAGATCAGGCAGGGCCCACCTGTATAGCTCAAAAAATTATCACGAAAATATTAATGGGTTGTCCCGATCGATTAATTAATATGGTCAGGGTTAGCCCACACGTATTTTGGCAGATCGGGCTGGCCCGTTAACTATTTTTACATGGTACAGACGGATTGAGCTGAATTAGCCTAGCTCTACTTAGAGAGGGATAACTCTGAAGATGGAATTTGTGTTCTCAAGATTACAAAATAGAATTGGAGCTAAAGAATGAATCTGTCGAATATCTGCTGGAATTGTTTTCTTCTTATTTTGAAATTTGTCTAATTAGTAACCTCTCTATCAAAGCCGTTCATCCTCCTCACCATGTGTAAGGTTCAGATCACACCACGTGTTACTTCTGTTTGTCTTAGTCAAATTGAATTGGTTGACTTTATATCTAGCATGATTCTTTGGTAACAGATATTAAGGCTAGAGATGGTCATTCTTAACTGTTAACCGGGAAACCAACAGCAATCGGATCGGAAAAATTTGGTGGTTTTAAAATTAGAGGTCAAAGATTTACTCAAGGTTTAAAACCGGAGTTTTTATTAAAAAAAAAGTTAATAAAAAAATTGGAGGTTTTTTTTATAAGCCAATTTTCATAAATAAAAATATGAAAATGTACAAAAATGGAAGTAAGAAGAAAAAAGAAAAATATACAAAGAGAGGCCTATATACAGGCACTATGATCTACATCTATGGAAGATCCACTAGCTAGACTCTTTGTGGATGATCTGGTTACTATGCTTTTTCCTCATACTCCCTCTCTAATATAGTTGATCTAGTACAAGGCTCACTTAGCATCATAATAGATCACAAAGCAGCTCGGCATTTAGATCACCGCCAACATCCGCTCTTTACCAAATCCAAATGTCATGACTGTCACATTGTCAATTTCCATTATAGGAATCTTGGTACACAGCTCGATTAAGATTGGTGGGCTATCCCTGTAGTGACAGAGATGGCAGTATTCCGAAAAAGCAGTCTAGCAGATCATAAGCAAAGAGAACAGACTAATGCAATCTACTCGCAAATAAAGATCACAGCTCCAACATAAGCCCTCACTTTCTAGATAATATTTTGTAGTCCTGGGCACACTGCCTGCCAAGTGTACCTCCACCAAATGTAAGTACCGAAAGCTACTAAAGAAGAAATCTGTAGACAAGAAAGCTACTTATGCCATTTACCAAGCCAACAACTTTGAAGTCAATTTAAAGGTTACCAAGAATTAGAGATCTTGGGAAATGTCCACAAGAGAGAGTTCCCCCAGAAATAACCTTTGAGAGAGGCTGTCAGGATATTTGATTTGCTGCCCTAACCTGTACCGAAAAGAGACGAAAATGCAGTAAGGTGGAACAAAAACAATCGGAAGGAAATCTTTGTAAGATATGTCTGCTAATTGTACAATCTTCAAAAGTAAAGTCTGAAGTCATCTTGGAAACTCCTGCGAAAAAGCACAAATTGTTAGGGGCATACTCAAAGCATAAAAGTTTCAGTAGCCTCAAGGTAGCAGCAAGAAGAAAAATGTTGTAGCGTGCTTTTCTCTAGTGAAAGCAGAATCGAAAGAGGCAGTGTCATCCTGCAGGTTGCTGCTATGGTGCAGTTGCTGATATCTATCATCCCTGGCACAATAGTGAAGTAGTTTCAGAAGCCATTTCAGAAACCAAGGTTATGTAAATCATCCTACACCATAGCAAATCATTAGTGCAATCTATTCAGATTTAAAAACTTGCATTTGATTTCAGTGGTCCATTGCCATAATTGCATTCCTGTAAAATATTAGCTTAACATCTTAACAAAAACAAAACCTGCTTAAGTAACTGTGAGATCCTGGTTTTGGTCAGTTGCATAGATAGATGCAAAGCTTAAAAGGAAATACAACAATTAGGATTTAGAAGCTAATTTGTGAAAGTGTAGGGCCAAGAATGGCCTTGTCTATTGGCTGAGATCCACAGTTAGGATGTTCTTTTGATGTTATACACAATGCTTATGTAGCTAGGATCTGTGGCTTGAAAGAATTTCAGGTTTCTGGTCTTCCACACTAGCCAGACATTAACAGCCCAGATAGCTCTCCAGGTTGTTGTATTGATACTGCAAGGTTTTGCTGAAATGAAATATGATAATGAAGGAGCTTGTGTATCTGGCAACTAGTTAATCTTAGGGGATGAAAGCCAGTCCTTCACTGCTGTCCAAACCTGCAAAACCAGAGGACAATTTCAAAATATATGTTCCACAGAATCATTACCAGAGTGACAAATGGAACAGCTGATATCCTCATCTGGAGGGATGATATGACACAGCTGAAGGGCTCCTTTGGTAGGCAGAGAGTCTTGAAGGAGTTTCTAGACAAAGATGTGAACTTTCTTAGGAGCCATATCCAACCATAGATTACTAAGAACAGCAACCTCCTGAGGAGAATAGGGTAATTCATAATCTGCTAAGATCCTATCATAAGCTTTTTTAACCGTGTATTTTCCTCTAAGCCAATGTTAAAGGAGTATTTATCCCTGCAGGTAGTTTAGAGACAAACATCCCGTAGCAGAAGGGTTAGATTATATAGGTCTTGTACTTCAGATATTCTATGAGGTCTTCTCCATGTCCATGACCAGTTCCAAGAAATTGAGTCCCACTATCCCATTTATGATAATAGAGCATTTTGGTGTAGAGGGGTTCTAAATAGTCTTGGGAATTGCTCTGTTAAAGAAATATTAAGAAGCCAGGAATCCTTCCACAATCTGATAGTTGCACCTGTCCCAACTTTCAGTTTGACGAACTGATTGAACCAGCTGGAGCTAAGAATTTCCTGTGTGTTGTTCCACCATGTAGAAGCATAAAAGCTCTCCCTTCTTCTGCCTCGTTGACTCCTAGATGCCAGAGGATTAGATAATTCTCTCCACCTTCCCACAGATAGGCAACCTTCAATGCTATATTTTGAACGAAGGATCTTCATAGGTAGACAGAACCACTTGAGAGCAGGCGCTCTCCCCATTTTCCCAGCAAAGCTTCATTGAAAGCTTTCAAGCTTCTAACCCATAGCCCTCCATTTGCCACTGGGGTAGTCATTTTCTTCCAGGAGATGCAGCAAACCTTTCTGTGATCCTTGCTGCTATTCCAGAAAAAAGATCTCTGAATTTTGTCTAGCTTATGGATGACAGAAGCTGGAGATTTCATGAAGGAGAAGAAGTGAGAAGGCAGGGCATTGAGGACTGAGTTCATGAGAATTAACTTTCTTCCTGAAGATAGATATCCGTCGTCCCAAGAATTTAGTACCTTACTGAATTTGTTCACCACTGGCTGCCAAGTAGATAGTCTAGCAGGATTAGCTCCAATGGGAAGGCCGAGATACATGAATGTAAAGGAGCCAGTTTTACAACCAAGATATGCTGCCATATCATCTAAGGTAGTCTGCTGCATATTAATCCCCAGCAGACTGCTCTTTGAGTAGTTGATGCGCAATTCTGATGTGATTTCAAAATTGAGTAGAATATATTTCAGAGCTTTGATTGAGTTCCAGCTAGCTTGTCCAAACAGCAACATGTCATCAGCAAACTGTAAGTGATAAAGCTAGATTTTCTCTCTGCCAACTTCTACTCCTTTAAACAAATTTAGGCTGACAACCTTGTTGATCAAAACTGAGAGTCCCTCTACAGCCACTAGATAGAAGAAAGGAGAGATAGGGCCGCCTTGGCGGAGTCCTCTCTGAGGGAAAAATTCTTTGGTAGGGCTGTCATTTATGAGGATGGAGGAGGAGGCAGATTCTAGTAATTCTTTTGTCAATCAAATCCAGCTTTGAGGAAACCCCATTTGGGCCATAGCATCCTGCAGATAAATCCAATTTACAGTGTCGAAGGCCTTTTAAAAGTCTACCTTGAAGATGTTGGCCTGTTTTTTTAGTTTCTTTAGTTCATCCACTGCCTCATTGGCTATAAGGACACCATCCAGCAGCTTTCTTCCTTTAATAAATGCCATTTGATTAGGGGCAATGATCTCATTCATAACCGGGATCAGCCTCTTCTCTAGGACCTTAGAGATGATCTTAGGAATAGCACCAATTAAAGTGATAGGTCTGAAGACCTGAACATACAGAGGTGTGGCTGTTTTGGCTAGCAGAGAAATATGTGTTGCATTGCTTCCCTTGGATAGTTTGCAGTTCTTGTAAAATTCAACAAATAGTTGCAGGATGTCAAATTTGAATAGGTGAAGAAAGTGTTTAATGAATTTAAAATTTAAACTGTCCGGCTCTGGACACTTTTAACTTCTACAGTCTTGAATAACAGCTAATATTTCAGCTTCTGAGAAGGGTCTCACAAGCTGTTCTTTAGACACTTGTTAGAATTGGTTAAATATGATGTTGTGAATCTTAGGCCTGTTCCACTACACCTCAGAAAACCTTTCTGCAAAATGCTGTCTGAAACACCACTTTACAGCTTTGGTATCCTCTAACCATGTATTTCCCTCCCAAATGCCTTGGATGGAATTTCTTCTTCTGTTCTTTTGGATCCACCTATGAAAATAGGATGTATTGGCATCTCCTTGTTTAATACAATTAATTCTTGATTTTTGAAAATAAAGGCTATCAATGTTTCTTGTTATCACCTGAAGGTCTTGTTGTTTACTCAAAATCAGTTGCAGATCAGGTTCATTGTGCTGAGAGCTTTGTTCAGCCTTAATTTCCAGTTCAGCAATTTGGTCCAGTAGTTTCTTTCTATGGGCTGTGCTCTTTGGATGCAGTTTATTCCAGTTTTTGATTCTTGCCCTCAAATCTCTTATCTTGATCTTCAACCTGTGACTTGCAAAACCCCCAAGATTTATTTTAGAGCAGAGATTTTCCACAACAGAAATGAAGTCTGCATTTTCAAGCCAACAGTCAAGAACTCTAAGGGTGCATTTGGTAGCGAGTATGTGCCAGGTTTATGTCGGTTTACCACCAGTAAACCGAGTTCAACCTATTATGATACACGTTTGGTGCCCCGAGATTTGTTAACCCTGCCCGAAGTTTAACTCCTCGGGCAGGGTTACGGGCAGTTAATTGCCCCATTTTAAACCCTCGAAAATTCGAGGGTTTTTGAAAACAAATTTCAACCAATTAAAACCAGCTTGGTAAAATGACCAAATTACCCCTCTGCCACCGAAAAAATACAAATCGCCCAAGTATAAAACACGATCTCAATGCCTTTCCCCAGATTTCATTTTTGAAATGCGAACCCTACGGCAGAGAACACGACTTGTTCTCATCTTCTCCAACTTGAAATTTGATAGAAGTCGGCTTTGATTCTGCTGTTCATTGTCAATCTCGTAGGACTGCGCTTTTTTAGGGTTTAATCTTTTGGTTTTCATGCAGGATTTGGCAGCTTGAATGTCGTTCCCGAAGCAATTAGAAGGATAACAGTTTATTTGGGTGAATTATTATTTCCTCCCCTCGATTTCCATTCCCCACTTCGTGTTTCCTTCGATTATTCGTTCCTAGTTTTTCTATGAACTCGTTTTTGCTTCCTGTGCATTCTGTCACGAAGATTTTTCGTTCCATTTGTTTTCGCTTCCATTTAATCTTCCATATAGGCTTGAATGTGATTAGGGTTTTGTTC
>JAOWBN010059871.1:4998-20892 GCA_028565015.1 Pinguicula moranensis
AGGGAGCACTACCATTGAAGGAAACGATACAACACCGAAAGATTATCCAGCAGGGAATGATATTGATAGGTCCACTATATCTTTTAGGTATGGACAATGAATCCATTAATCTCTTATTTTCTAAATGTCTAATTGATGTTCACGTGTGGCTAAAAATACAAGCCTGGCTATTCTCTTAGGGACAAACAACAGGCATCTTACTAGAAGCACCTTGTCTGTCGTAATTTATAGTTGTCAAACCTCACAGGATAAATGATGATGCCTGGAAATTACCGTGGCAGGCCATGTTTGGTCTATCTAGAAAACAAATAACAAAGTCCACTTTCAAGCCACGAAAATCAATGTGGAAAGGATTGCTCAGACTATACAAAGGGATAGCTGGGTATAGATTACAACAAATATATCACTAAAACTTTTTTCCATAAAGCTTTGCAGACTGACTACTCAATCCAAAAGACTGTATGAGCTTCTCCTCTTGACTGAATGTGCACTGCATATTATTTACCTCGGAAATGGTCTGACCATATGAGAAAGCATCTACTATTAATCTACTTTAAATCTTAATAGACTTCCTAATACCATGGTCACATTTTCTTCTCTTAGTTTTCTCATCATGGTCCAGGTACAGCAGGTGATTGAATTCAACACATCCATACTCCAGCAGTAACATAAGGAGCAATTGGCTATTACTTATGATCAAAAGCCTTCCCATGATCAAGGGATTAAGTACCCTCAGCCTATCCTATTATGAAACTAAAACACACTTATTCTTTTCCATTTTTTATCAAGGTGCAGGCTAGGATGAGGACAATAGCTCCCAAAACACACGGTTGCTATATCTGGCTATGTAACGCAACAATCTCACAACATCTAAGATATGGCTAACTAGCCGACCTAATAATTATCGGTAAATTGGTATTGATTCTAAGCCATGAGGTGAAAAACAGAAAATCATAAGCTCGAAGTTCACAAGGAGCTTTATTGAGGCATAAAAGATCTTTTCAGTCAGTATTGTTACTTATTAATTAGATGGTGGCTGCTAGTCATTATTCTCTAGTTTTTGGACTGAGATGTAGGCTATAAAAATTAAATCCCCGTTAGCTATTACATGGAAAGCTCAACAACTTCATTGAGTTGTGTACCAATATCCCTACAATGGACATTTACATAGTGGCAGCCATCACATTCTGCTTGGTAAAAAGCGGACAATGACAATGATCTGAATGCTGAAACATTGTATAATCTTCTATGACGCTAGGCAAGCCATACACCAGTTCACCCTTAGCTATATCTGAAGTTGGGTATAAAGAAAAGGCAGGATATTTGGCTCAATCACAAAGATAATAGCTAGTTGTTCCTCCTTGGAGTCATTGTTGATTTGTTTGTATTCTATTTTTCTTTCTCTATTGTACATACTTTTTTTTATCCTTAATAAAATTTGGCTTATCTAAAAAAAAAGAAAGATTTTACTCCTATGTAAAGTCATACTTTGGGGATGAACTTGTATTGTACAAAATATTGCACTCTATTTTAATTTACTGTCATGCACTGGAATGTAGGGGACACTTTGGAGGCAAGAGGACTCCAAAGTGGATTCTACTGGCCTACACTATTCAAATATGCACATGTGTTTGTGACCAAATGTGACAGATGCTAAATAATGGGACAAATCTTAAAGAAGAATGAACTGCCTCAGCAAAATGTGTTGGAAGTTGAGATCTTTGATGTGTGGGAACTTTATTTCATTGGGACATTTCCTCTGTCTGTGGGGAAAAAGTATATATTAGTGACAGTGGATTATGTTTCTAAATAGGTTGAGGCCACACCCTCTAGTCATGCCACAATAGTGGTGAGATTTTTGCACAAAATATCTTTTCAAGATTTGGCACACCTATATGTATTGTGTGTGATGAAGGATCACACTTCTACAACAAATCTTTGAAGCATTGCTGATGAAATATGGAATTCAACATCGTACATCTTTGGCATATCATCCTCAGTCTAATGGATAAGTTAAAGTATCAAACTGTAAAATAAAATCAATCTTAAAAAAAAATACAGTGAGCACATCCAGGAAAGATTGGGCATTAATACTTGATTATGCACTTTGGGCCTACAGAACTACCTACAAAACTCCCATTGGCATGCCTCCATATCGTCTGGTCTATGGAAATGCTTGTCACCTGTCTGTAGAGTTGGAACATAGAGCCTATTGAGCCATGTATAATTTGAATTATAGCATGTAGGCAGCAGGAGAGAAGAGGTTATTGCAAATAAGTGAATTGGATGAGCTGAGGAACGATGCATATGAGAATGCCAAAATATACATGGAAAAACAAAAGCATGGCATGATAAACACATACCCAAGCTCCATTTTCAACCTAGACAAAAGGTACGCTTGTTCAACTCCATACATAAATTCATTGCAGGAAAATTGAAATCCAGATGGTGAGGAACCTTTGAAATAAATCAAGTATATCCATCTGGAGCAAGAGAGATTGCTCATCAAGATAAAGGCACCTTCAATTGAATGGATAGTGGCTGAAACCATACAAGGAAGGTAGCAACAAGTTGGGGAGGCTGAGTGTCTTTGATCACTGGAGCAAGTTTAAAATGTCAAGATAAAGACAATAAAGAAGCACTGCTTGGGAGTCAAGCCAATATCTGTTGTTTTGCACAACTTAGGGATGTACTCTTACCCTACATACTTAACTCAAGGGTTAATTTTATATACATTTTCATTAATCATCATAGGTTAACATCTCTTTGTATATCCTACAGGGTGACCCACGGAAACATAATCACCTAAAAATCAAGTAAAAATCATAATGGAGCAGGAAATACGAGAAGAAACTCCAATTTCGCATCAATGCCCATGATCAGCACGCCCAGTTCATGCAAAGTTACCACAATGGGCATTTAATAAAGACCACAACAACGGCCAATAAATACCACAATTTTGCATTCAATTCCCAGTTTAGCACACCCAGTTCCGCTCAATAAAGACCAAAACAACGGCCATGGATTAAATTAGAGGCCTACTTGGGTCCCAGTATAAAAATATGGCAGTTGTCTCACCTTTAGCAGCAACTTAATTTCCGATAGCGACGAAAAGAAAGTTTGAAGACTACGAAACCATAGCTATGACTGAAGAATGCAGTGCAATCTATAAAAGAAACTGCCGCCAAAGCTGAAGGATCAAGGTATTTTAACTATTTGTTGTTACATTGGAAATCTACATTTTCCAGAGCATTATGTGACTTAGGTGCAAGTATTAATATCATTCCTTTGTCAATTTATCAGAACCTTGGATTGGGAAAAGCTCAACTTATAACTATTTATCTACATCTTGGGATGCTTCCTGACACGCATGGACCTGCAGGATACACACTTTTACTAAAACTTATACTGCATTTAATTGTATGCTAATTGCAGTACATATGTGGTTTAGCATTGCCAGCACTTACGATCGAAGAGTTATCAATCTAGGGAAACATGTGTACTTGGGATTTTCCCCTGCACCCTATCCCATGAACATTAATCTACTACTCAACACTTCACTTGTTTTCGTTTTCGTTACACGTTAGGTACAAGTAAAAAAAGTACTCCTAAAGCACTACTCTGTGTGCTGAGATTTTGATCCCTAAAGTGTTCTATAATAGGAGGCTAGACTTACTTACATTTATGCAGTCTCCAGCAAGCAATGCCCAGCTATACTCAGCAAACTATAAGGCAAGATAGAAAGTGAAAATGACACCATTAAGCTTTGATGATAGACGTGCTACAAGCACGAACACATAAAGTGATTATTATGAAGATTTATGTAAATGGTGCTCACTTTCAATCCAATTGACACTATATTAAGGTGTTAATGCGCATACGCTAGCCTTACAGAAAAGCAAAATCTGTTAAGGAGTTCGCTGAGATAGAATTAATGTTTGGCCTTTGAAATGACAATGGATAATAGTTTTTCAATTTTAATGCTTAGCCTTACAACGTTTGCAAATTTCCAAGGGGCCAACACAGTAGGATGCTGATGAGCAGGGACGAGACCAATTGTCAAATGAAAATGGTTGGCCACCGAGGAGCAGGAACTTGAGTTGTATACTTTGTACATATTTTATTTTATAAAAATTTGGCATTTACAAAAAAAACTATTTATCTACATCTGTCAGGCAGGTCTGTTAAGCACCCCCGGGGGATAATTGAAGATGTCTTGGTTAAAGTGAATAAATTAATTTTTCCAACTGATTTTTGTATTCTTGATATGGAGGAAGACCATTACATACCAATTATATTAGGGCGACCATTTTTAGCTACAGGGGTTGCAATGATAGATGCTCAAATGCGAGAACTTGTACCCAAACTCCAAGCGGAAGAAGTCAAGTTCAATGTGTTTCGATCATTGAGACATCCAGATCACCAATAAGATTTCCTGGGTATAGAGTCAACGGACCAACTACCTACGGCAGAATATGGATATCAAAGAAGTGACTTGGAGAATTGTTTGGTTAGCACTCACCCTGCCATCCTGGAGGAACCATATGTCAAAGAATATGTTAATTAGTTTGAGTCTAATGGAACTTATAACAATGCTCATATTGAAGAGTTGGGTGAGAAACCTGAGCCTCAAGTTAGCTCTATTGAATAACCACCACTCTGGAACTCAAACCATTGCTCACATATTTGAAGTATGCATTCTTGGGCAATGATAATATCCTGTCAGTGACTATTAATAGCACTCATTCTCAACAAGAAGAGAGAAGCTTGATGTGCATGCTTAGGGACAACAAGTGTGCTATAGGATGGACTTTGGCAGACATAAAGGGAATCAGTCCATCTGTATGCATGTAAAAAATATTATTAGAATAGGGAAGCAAGCCATTGGCAGCTGCTCAACATCATTTAAATCCTATCAGGAAGGAAGTGGTTAAGAAATAAATTGTGAAGTGGCTAGATATGGGGGTAGTATACCAAATATCATATAGTAGCTGGATCGACCAGTAAAATGTGTTCCCATAAAGGGATGAATGTTGTTGAAGTAAATAAGCACAATGAACTTATTCCGTAACATATAGTAACTAGATGAAGGACATGCATGGACTACAAAGCACTAAATACAACCAAGGGAAAGTATCATTACCAATTACCATTTACTTATAAGATGTTGAATAGGCTTGCAGGGCATAAATATTATTGTTATCTTTATGGCTACTCAGGATATAACCAAATCTGTATTGCACCTAAATATCAAGAGAAGACTACTTTCACTTGCCCTCACAGAATATTTACATTTCGTCGTATGCCATTTGGACACCAGCTACCTTTCAGAGACGTATGAAAACCATTTTTTCTAACATGATGGAATGCATAATTGAGGGCTTCATGGATGAATTCTCAGTGGTTGGCTCTACATTTGAAGGATGTTAGTGATCTACTAGTGAGATGTGAACACATCAAATGGTATTCAATTGGAAAAAATATCATTTAATGGTGCAATGGGGAATAGTGTTAGGACAAAAAGTATTGAGTTTGGGGATAGAAGTGTATTGAGCAAAAATTGAGGTGATATCCAAGCTACCACCACCAACTAATGTGAAGTAAGTCAGAAGTTTCCTGGGAAATACATACTTTTTAGCAGATTTATTAAAGATTTCTCCCACATTACAAGGCCATTATGCAAGCTTCTAGAAAAAAATGATTGTTTTAATTTTGAGGAGAAATGCATGGAAGTCCTCAACTGTTTAAAGAGTAAGATGACAATTGCTCCTACCATAGATACACCTGACTGGGAGAAGCCTTTTGAAATTTTGTGCGAATGATTATGCAGTGGGAGCTGTAGTGGTATAGAGAAAAGATAAGGTGTTTCACACCATTTATTCTGGAAGCAGAACTTTGAATGCCTCTAAATTTAACTATACAACTACTAAAAAGAAACCCTTTGCAGTGGTTTTTTCCTTGAATAAGTTTAGTCCATATGTTTTGTTGAGTAAAGTAGTTGTTTATATCGAACACTCAGCCACTAAGTATCTATGGTTAAGAAAGATGCCAAGCAAAGACCGATAGGGTTGATTTTGCTACTGCAACAATTTGATGTAGAGATTAAGGAGTAAAAGGTATAAAATATGGTAGCTAATCATTTGTCACGGTTGGAAAACCGTAACAGTACTGAAGTGGATAAACTACCAATCATTGATTATTTTCCATATGAGAGACATGGTTTGCAGACACTGTTAACCATGCAGCAGGTAAGATTGTCCCTCATGGGCTATCATGGCAATAGAAAGAAAAGATTCTTCTCTCAAAATAAGTATTATCTGTGGGATGAGCCTTTGTGTACAAATACGGTTCAAACCAAGTTATTCGCAGGTGTGTTCTAGAAGAGAAGATGCACTACATACTGAATCACTGCCACACATTCGAAGGTGGAGGCCATTTTGGAGGAAATCGCAAAGCAGCAAAGGTGCTTCACTATGGGTTTTTTTAACCATATTTGGTTAAAGATGCACACTCTTTTGTTAGCACTTGTGATAGATGACAAAGAATGGGAAAAATTTCCAAAAGGAGTGAGATGCTTCTTCAAAATATCCTCGAGGTTGAACTCTTTGATGTATGGGGACTTGACTTTATGGGACCATTTTCAATCTCAGTTGGCCAAAAATATGTGTTGGTTGTAGTGGATTATGTCTCTAAATGGGTTGAAGCAAAAGCCACCGAAACAAACGATGCAACAATGGTACAAAAGTTTCTACGTAAGAATATATTATTCAAGATTTGGTATACCACGATGTATTGTAACTTATGGGTGATCACATTTTTCTAACAAACCGTTTGAAGCTTTGCTGAGAAAACATGGAGTTCTCCACCGCATTGCTTTAGCATAATTTTCACAAACTAACGGTCAAGTCAAGATATCAAACAGAGAAATCAAGATGATACTGGAAAATACAGTGAATATATCCGGGAAGAACTTGATAGTCAAGTTGGATGATGCACTTTCAGGATATAGGACTGCCTATAAGACCCCTACTGGCATGTTCCCATATCGTTTAGTATATGGAGAAGCATACTACCTTCCTATGGAACTTGAACACATAGCTTATTGGGCTACGCACAACATAATTTTAGCATGAACGTTGAGGTGACAAGAGGCTACTACAAATAAATGAGCTGGATGATATAAGGAATGATGATTATGAGAAAGTCAAGAATTATAAAGACTGATCTAAAGCGTGGCGTGATAAATATATATTCATATGACAATTTTATCCAAGATAAAAGGTATTATTTAACTATAGACTCAACCTATTTGTAGGAAAGTTGAAGTCCAAATGGTCTGGACCATTTGAGATTACACAAATATTGCCATATCGAGCCATTGAGATTGCTCATCTTGCCAAACGTATTTTCAAAGTGAATGGACAAAGAGTTAAAATATATCATGAGGGAGGCACAAACTAGGAGAGGCTCTTTGCCTCTAATCACTACTAAAGCTAAGAAATATCAAGCTAATGAGATTAAAAGAGTGCCTCTTGTGATATAGTAGCCCATGTATACATCCATACATGGGAGTTATTGCAATTTTAATTAGTTTAGGACTTTTGATTTATTTAGGCATTTTGAATTTAAACAGTAGCCATCATTCTTTAACTTGAATTGCAATTATATGTCGGGTGAACTAATTGGTTCAATAAATGCAAGGACATGGAAAAGTGACTAATGTGGCACACGACACCCATTTGAATCAAACTGCCCACGTACTGTACAACACACGTTTAAAATGAATTTAACTACTTAAGCTACAAAAACGGATGCAACATTTATCTCAATATAGTAGCCCATAAATGCTATAGTACCCGCAAAAATCAGCCCTTGCATGTCCCAATATAAAAGCCTCAAGTTTGTCCTGCGTCTTTACACATGTCCCTCTCAACAAACACAACAAAACCTCGACCAACCCTCTCCCTATGGAGAATTGGAACAGTTCACCTTCCAACATGGTCATCTAATCAAGTTTCAACCGAGCAGACATCCTTTTATGAGTTTCAAAGTAAGTACGTTTAAGTCTTAACTCTCTTTGTTCAAATGTTTCATAAAATTTAGACATAAACGTCGCTCAAAAAAGGCTAGACTTACTAAGGTAGTTGTTCCTGAGAATTTTTTGAGCAATCATGCTAAGGAGTTCTTTGATTTCACTTTGCGAGTGCTACATGTCATTAGAGAAAGAGGGTTTTCTTCATAATCTATGTCTACTATAAGGAAATCTATAAGGATAAGTACTTGACTCAGTTCTTGCAAACTTTGGGCTAGTATGCCCCAAATTTAGTGCAATAATTTTATTAACATCTAGGAACGTGGATGAATGGATGATCTATGTTAGGGGAACCTTGGTGCCATTTAGCCTGACTGAAATCAACCACATCTATAGTCTGATTTGCCTGGAGAATGATGAGTTTTCCTAGTTTAGTGGAGGATACCCGGATTTGGCAGATGTGGCACAATTATTGCATACACCAAGAATGACTTGGAAGATGTCCAACAGCCCTCGGCCAAATGAATTGAGACTCAACAAAGTTGATTGTCACGCTAATGTTCTTATGTGACAACTATTTATTTGCACGAGGCTGATGTCTACTACACATACTGGAGATATAAAGGTGAAGCGTCTGCTACCTATCGATGCAATTGAAATGATACGTAACATCAACATGGGCAGAGTCATAAATAAGGATATCATGGAGAGTTTGGACTCCTTCGAGAAGCGACGAAGTTCACTACATTTCCCTTCCTAATCACCGCAATGTGTTTGAAGGTTGGTGTAGCTTTGGCAGCTGATGAGAAATTGTTCCCTCCAGCATTGGATATAGGACCTGGACTGATTAAGAAGTTGGGAGCCTATTTTTACCGTAGATCCATCAATGTTTAGGAAACACCCGAGCCCTTCAATGTATTCCAGTAAGGAAAAATTTAAATTGTAATAGCTTTTTTCCTTTGCACGAATCAGACTCAAGACCCAAGATTGTAGGCAACCTTTGGACCAACAACATCACAATGGGAATCCTTTGTCGATCATACCTACCACCGTGTTGCTGCACTCTATACAAATATTTTCTTGATTTCCACAACCAAGGGGATCAAATATCCAATCATCCCGCTACCACCACCTCTCAAGTTCAATACACTAGCACGACCTGGTGATGTAGCTGCAAGAACTAGGATGATGAGGATGAGGATGAGGATGAGAATGAGGATAAGAATGGAGAGCGCACATACAACCTAGCAAGATCAGAGTTCTACTTTGAATGAAGTATAGCTCTACCTGCCTCAGAGGATTGCTTTCCTTCCATTAATCTTTTATATATACACCAGGGCAGTGTCTTGTGAGTTTGGGGACTGTTTAAACAATTTGAACTATTGCTTTGGACCGTTGCTTTTATTAATTCTCGTTGTTCTTTTCTGCTTCCTTTTGAACTTTGAACTATATTTGTTGTTGAACTATTTATGGTTGTTGCCTTAGGATGCGCTAGGTCATCATTAAGCTTTAAAATCACATAGTAGAAAAGGAGATAGAAATGAGAAAAGCATTGTAGAGATGAGATTTAAAAAAAAAAAGATATTTTTGGTGATGAATCTTAACTTAAGGTTTATTGATAATGCATACCGAACATTTTTTGAATCCAAATTAAACCCTTTGAGCCTAAACCAAGAACGGGACAAATTATGGATAGGAAAAAGCAAAAGCAAAAGCTAACATAAATTGTGAAAAAAAAGCTGCATAAATCTAATCCTTGTATCATTCAAGAGATTAGTACAAGGACAATCAACATTCATCATGTATAGGAATGCTTGTGAATCTTTTTTGTATTTTGTGGGAATTATTTTATATGTTTAGTTTCGTAGTTATGATGTTGAAGTTGTTTGGTTTTATAACACTTAACTTTAAACTAGTATGTGATTGACGACCATGTGTCAATACTTAGACTTGGTCCAGGATTTGAGAGATTGACGAGCACAAGTACCATAAACATGAGATTTGAGAGATGAGTGTTCATGGGAAAGGTGGCATCGTGTGCAAATTTCATGAGTCGAAAGCCTCTTAGTAGGCCACACAAGATTTAAGAGATGAGTGCGAACTTATTAAAAGTGGATTTGGTGAGGTAGCAATTCTTGGTATGCTTAGGCATGGGATCCAAGATATGAATGCCTACATACTACATAAGAGAAGCTACTATCTAGATAAATTAACATTGAAAGGAAGGAATACGGTAGACAATTCAGCTTCAAATCTAATAGCCAAACAAAGAAACTAATTCCCTAATATGCATGAAGAAGTAAAGTCATTGCCTTAGTTCTCTACACAAGAGAAGTCATTGCCTAATAAATAAAAAATACAAAAAAAAAGTTCCTTGCATGGATACATTTACATCTTCGTTTTTAGTATTAGAATCAACCTAGTCTCTTATTTGTCCAAATTGCATTCAAACTAGCAAAAGTTAGTGCTTATCTTCTACAATCCACGTTGTTCGACACTAATTTTTCATTACGTTATTACTTGCTCAACTTTGTACAATTGCAAATTTGACATAAACTAGGCATATTTTACTTCTAATAACCCCATAGTAGAATCAAATAACTCCTTAGCTTGATGATGCATAAATTTCTCAGGTTGCATAACCTTGATTACTTTATCCTTCTTTGCTCCCACAGCTACTCAAGATCTCAACTTCGCTACAGAGACTCAAACTATAAATTGTGCGAATAAAGCAAAATTTACCTCAAAACAGGTTATTATTGCATGTGCCGCAAAATGATGCCGACAAAATGTGTCGGTGAACAAAACTGGAAGGACCAGCGTAAGTCTCTTCAAAATATTTTGTAGGTTTTCAAGATCTATGGTTTGTCAAGTGAATGGGAGTCGATCTGTGAGATCAAGCAAGAGAATTTTCGACTTAAATAGCAATGTGCAATTGGTATAGAATTTTTTAAACCGCAACATTTATGGGCCAAAATCTAACATTAAATGTTTGTAGTTATGGATCATTTTTTTATAACTGTTTCATGATTAGACATAATCTAAATTTTTCGGCATCATGGGCTATAACAGTTGTTTTAGGCCATTTTTTCTATGGAGATAATGGTGACCCATCAGCAGGTAATCCAACACTTTTATTTGATTCCTCACTTATTTCATGTGAATTTCCTGCAACAAATCAAGCACTTGAATTAGGAGACGGTTTTCAAATCGTTTTGTGCATACAATAATTATTAAGGCAATATCACGTTAACTTACCTACGTAAGAAAAATCTAATATCTAATCCAGTGGAGATATAACCTTCTCAACAAACTTAAAGTTCAAAGCCAATTACTAAGTCATATTTTCAGCGGAATGGATAAAGAAGTTAGAGATACATCCATGGTTGGATCAAAAAGGGTCTTGGGTGCTTGACATCAGGTACACTAAGCATATAGATAATCCATGGCCTTGTTGTGGACAATGCCACAATTAAGATATGAATGTAGTCTTTGGCCATTCACTTTAAATGTTCATTTTTTTTGGATGAGCAATCTCAGTTGCTTTGCAAGGAAATACCTTTTTTTGGGTTGCTATGCCAAAATTCACTATTGTAAAAATTGAAATGAAGAAATAGAAAATACAAAAATAAAAGAAAAGCAATACCCGTGGAGCTTTTTTCTATCTCAATCTTTTTGTGTGTTGCTTTCACACCTGTTTGACTTTCCCATACTCAAGGAATGAGATCACATGAAACATTAATATGAAACATGTATCCTCTCAAGTTGCCTCAGATTCTTGTTATGTTGGTATGCCTCTACAAGGCTCATTATTGTTAACTTATCAGAGCCAACTTTGTTAGACAATTTAACTTGCAGTAAATGCAGCAAAACTTATTACGTTGATCTGATTGCATACAGGTGTCATTACTGTCAACATATGAATCCTTGGGATCTGTACAAAGGTCAACCTGCTCACAGGATAGCCTGATTAGTTGTGTGATTGTTGATTGATTCTTATTTCTAAGTAGTGAAGGGCATACATAATGAAGGTAACCAATATGTCAAGTTGTAGGGAAATAGCTTCGTTGATCTCTTTAATCTACGCCATAATCAGATAGTTCTTTGGATGTTTTGTATGGTGTTTTATGTGTTAGTTTCACTGGCAGTGAATGGAGTTAGAAACCTGCACTAGCACGGTGTGTTCTTTAGTATTTTGGCCTTATAAATCACCTACAGGATTGTAGAGAGGCCAAATGATGTATCTATTAGTCATTGAAAGAATATGGAAAATCTTTTCTTTTGGCTATATTCCACAACCATGTAGATTTCTAAATTTTTGTCAAAATATGGATCACATTTATCTCAACTGCCTGGAAGTGAGTGCATTTTTTAGTTAGCCATATGTTCCACGTCATAGCCGACTACATTGAGATCCATGGCTCTCTGGTTACCCATTGAGGTTTGTATGATGCAAAGTTCTCTATGGATGGAACTTGGAAATCTAGTAGTTGGTTTATCCTAGCACCATATCTTAACTGCTCTCTAGATGTTTTATTTTTAGTTAAGGATATAGGATAGTATGCGTTCATGATTCTTGTATGATGTGACATCTCTGTAAGGCCCCTTTTGTTTGCAGTGCATCATGCAGTAATTTCCACATAAAAATTTAAATTTTTTTCGTAACAAGACTATTCTAACTGCTGGATAAATTCACAGCTTCTTGCTATGGATATGCTGCTAGTATCCCTGCATAGATTAGTTTATAATAACAACTAACTATGTATCTTCCATCCAGGTTGCCATCAAAATAGTATTTATCATGCTACAGTCGATTAATAGTGGTATTCTGCAAGTAACACAACAAATTAGGTAGATCAAATTGTTCTACATCTCTTAATTGTCTTCTATAGCACCATGTCCATTTCCAAGTTTTTGTGTCCCAACAGCAAAAACCTATTATATAAGCATCAGTATTTCTTTTAACCCTAAATAGTCTTGGATAAATGTTTGCTATAGAGGTGTTGTTGTGCCATTTATCTAACCAAAATTCGACTCCATTGTCACAACCCCTTAGCTTAATGTACTGTCGGAACCAGTTTGAATTCACAGTATCCTTGATGTTATTCCACCAAATAGAAGCATCAACCTACCCCTTCTTCTTCATTTAGGTATTATTTTTTTTCGTAAATGCCAAATTTTTATAACACAAAATATGTACAAAGTGTACAAACGCAAGTGCTCGGCTTGGCAACCTTTCCTCTAAGTTGTCTCCTCAGTGGACAAACATTTTACATTTCATCTAACGCCTACTCATTAGCATCCTAATGTGTTGGCCACTGGATTGATTTACAAATTTATAAGGCTAAGCATCATTACTAGACAACCTTTTATCTAAGTTGTCTTCACAATGGCCAAACATCATAACTTTCTCGATGAACTCCTTAACAGATTTAACTTTTCTTTAAAGATAGACTTTGCACATTAACACCATAACGTAGTGGCCATTGGAGTGAGAATGAACACCATTTTACATGAATCTTCATATTGTCACTTCATGTGTTCATGCTTGCAGCATGGATGTCATCAAAGCTTAATGATGTCACTTTCACTTTATAGCTTGCCTTCTACTTTGCTAGATATTGCTGGTCATTGCTTGCTAGTGACTGTATTGGTGTAATCCAGCCTCTTATTTAGGGAATACTTTAGGGATTTAGATTCTCATTTACACAGTGTGATGCTTGAGGAATAAACTTCTGATAATGGTACCTAACCTATACCGAAACGAAAACAAGTGAAGTATAGAGCACCGGATTTTATGTTCAGGGGTAGGGTAGAGAAACTCCTTAGTAAGCATGTAGCCCGAGATTGATAAATCTTCAAACTAAAATACTGGCAGGGATGGATCTAATCTTTACTACAATTAGTAAACAAGACAATCAAATACAGCAGTATCACTTTTAGTGTAAGGTCAGATTTATTTCCTGCAGGTCCATGCATGTTCAACAGCAGCATAAGAGGGCCATCCATTGAGCAAACATCCTGCCATCATTCCACGTGAAAGGTTAGCAGTCCAGTGACATTTATATATGTGTGTGCATATGGTCTAAAGGGTTTATCAACCAATCAACAAAGGTGAAGGGGAATTTAGTGGGAGCAATCTTAGCTTTTAACCATAACCAGACATCACGTTGTATAGATTGTACCACCCAGTCTATGTTTATTTCCTTTGCCTAGAAATGTGCTTTATTCCTAGTTTTCCATAAGCACCATACTGTAGCTTACCACAAAGCTTTCCATAATTCCTCATTCACTCTTCTTGGTTTGATATCTAAGAAACGCCCAAGGAAGGGGATTCCTTTAGGGATTCCTGATGATTGATTTGGCTTTTTGTGTTCTCTGTGGCATCCCACTATTAGTACACCATCAGAGCGATATTTAGATCTTAGGATTTCTAAATCAAGGTTTTTATCCTAAATGAGTATCCTTGCACCCCATTTGATCAGCATAGCATCATTGAAGCTGCATAGTCTCTGTATCCCTTATCCACCTTTTTTCTACTGGTTCAATTATTTTACTTCAGGAGATCCAACACATTTTTTAGGTTTCTATTCCATAAGAAAGATATCTAAGATGAGTTTCTTTAAGGCTGAGTGTGGTGTCTTTGTAAAGGCAAAGTAATGTGATGGTAGTGCTACCGGGATAAAATTGATGAGAATGAGTTTACCTCCCATCGACAAATGTTTGTGATCCCATAGATTAAGGGCTGTTTTGAGCTTGTCTAGAAATGGTCCCCATGTTGAGAGTTTGGATGGACAAGATCCCACTAGCAATCCCAGGTATTAGAAAGGCTTGTTCTACACACCACATAAAATGCCATGTCCTCAACTGTGTATTGCTGCATATTTAGTCCCATAAGGTTGCTCTTAGAGTAGTTGATACAAAGTCTTGAAGTAATCTATAAATTTTGCAGGATGGCATTAAAGGTTTTTATTGTGTGTTTGCTTGTCCCCACATCAATGTGTTCTTTGCAAATTGCGGATGAGTAAGCTAAACCTTTTCTCTACCAATATCCACGCCTTTAAACATCAATGTAGATTAGCAGCTTTGCTAATCATCAAGGAGAGACCTTTAGTTGCTAATAGGAAGAGGAGAGAAGACAGAGGGTTTTCTTTTCTTAATCTCCACTAAGGGTAAAACGCCTTGATCGGACTGTAATTAATAAAGATAGAAGTATAGGCAAATTCCATCATTTTCTTAATCCACCAGATCCAACAAATAGGGAATCCCATTTGAATCATGACATCAAACAAGTATTTTCCAAATATGAGTCCCTGCTTTCTCAATTTCTTTAGTGTTTGTGTTATGTCCTAAGGTCAATCATCTTAGGCCTATGTATTAACACTTTAATGTTGTATATATGATTGTAGCAACCTAACCTTCACTACTTGTTTATTTATAACATATAAAGTATTGAATCCCAACATTGATAATATAGAGTGTATCACAAAGAGTTGTGATGATGGGACCACACTCTAATTAAAGTTATCTATACTAAACGTCCATAATCATAGTATTAATGAGACAAGGCATCATTGATACAGATAGGTTAGCATGTTGTTAGTCGATTCCTTTTGAAGGAAATAGTTGATCTCGTCAAATATAGTGTAATAACACATAAGCTAGAAACATGGATGTTTCTAGTTGACAAGTACATCAGATTGACCCGTGTATAGATCACCATATTATCAATGGATGATGCTCTAAAGAATAGTGGGTGTAAGTGATCCTTAGACTTGAGATCAACATATAGAGATCTTGAGTATGGATGTCATTCTTTGATTCTATTCGGAGTTACACCGTAAATGGGTAACAATGGGTAG